>JARHVA010001579.1:1225000-1495000 GCA_037957365.1 Torreya grandis
GAGCTCCTTTGAATCAATCCCATGTCCAAACTACCCTGCTCAGAAGTATCCAACCCCATCTACTAGTCTCTATCTGTCATCTCCTCTAAGAACACCAAGGCTTTCTAGTTCTTAAGTTTATCAAATACATCAGTCTTCCTTTTCCTATAATAAACACAATCCTTTCTTTTAGCATCCCATTGCTCACAAAAATCTCAGTCTATGCTCTCCGAAGCTGATCTCTTACCATCTAACTTAAGAACATCCATTCCCTTCTTACTTATGTGACCAAGCCTACAAAGCCACACCTGTGCAATAAAAGTGGAATCACTAATACAAGCAAGTAGATAAAGAGTACCTGCTTTCTTACCACATGCTAATTCAAGTGCATCCGTTGTGAGAGTTCTTGTGCATCTCTCATCACCCAACTTTCCTAAAGCAATTAGCCACATCTCCAAGACTGGGACCTGCATGACCTTCTTCAACACCCATGTGTTGGCCGCATGCAATTTCAAAAACACTTCCCCTTTGACAACAATCTGAAAAGGCTCAACAACCCCTCTACTTGGGGCTACATGGAAAGAGGCAACATAATCTATTAACCAAGATTCAACTTTATCCAGAGCATCCTGTGCAACAACACCTGCAACATCTGCTTCTTTATGCTGATCTGCTACTAACCAAAAATCTTTATTTACCTACTCTTTCTTTCCATGACACCGTAATTGACCATTCATGCTATTCAATTCCTCCATTCTTAGCTTACTTTCTTCTACCATTGCTATACTCCCACTCAATTAGAAACCCCTGAGAGTGACCTGTAACCAAACACAAAACCTGCTCCCTGCAACCTTAGATCTGATACCAACTGTTAGTGGTATCAAGCTATGAGCCAACAACCTTGCTCTGATACCAAATGTTAGGAACCCGAAGAAGCACCATTGATTACCATATACAAGCAACTTAATATGCAAAATTAAACCAGAAGTAACAAGTAACTAGAAACCAAAAACAACACAGAATATGAGAGACAATACACAACTTGTATTAATACTCATCCAGAAAAGAATATAATAAAGAAGATGCCACTTCTTCTTCACACCTCTCAAAGGCTTCCCACACCTCAAGTGTACAGTAATTCTTTCCTCAAATATCTCTCTCTTACGGTCCCAACACACAACTCAAACACAGAGTTGGTGTTCACCTCCAACTAGTCAGTATCCACTACTGCTAATACACCAGTACTCCACGCACTCCACAAGTGCTCCATGCACTCCAAGTACTCAATGTACTCCAAGTAGATCTCCCAAGAACTGCAATAACTTGAAACCCAAATGATCTTACTTATGGAAGGAACTGCCTTGCCTTCCTCTCTTGCTCTCTGATGTGTTGCTGTCACCTTTGATTCTGCTGCCACTTGCAGATCTCCTTTGACCTCGCACACACACTTGTTACCATGTAGATCTCTCTACACCCTAAAGAACCCTTATCCTTGCCTCACCAATTCCTTATGATTATCAAAACCATTACCCTGGTGGATCTTCTCCCTGATATAGCACACCTGTAGACCAACTTGATCATACACACTCAGCACCCCTGTGGAACTAGGAGGAACACCCTTGCTCACTTCACACATAGAAGGAGCTAACTTTGCTCAACTCAAACTAGAACACTTTACAATATATCCCATTAGTCTATTATATATATCTCATGCAAACAATAATTAGACACCTAATTACAATAATTAGATCTGTAGCTTCAAGTCTAAAATTGGCTCTTAACATGCAAACACTCAGTTCGTTAACAAACTATCCATAACACTCATAGTTCCAAATAGCACAAGCAACCAATGTCAGTCCCTATCTACCTAGAGATGACTGACATTGGCCAAATACTGTCGATGTCGGTTGCCTTCCTGTCTACCCCTGACTGACGTCGGTTGGTCTGACCGATGTCGGTGACTGTGACACTCAGCACCCTCCTTCCCTCTTTGCATCAGTAAAGCTTTTAGCTCCACAACCTAACAATGGAATCAAGGAGGATGAATCATGTGCATGTGAAAAACTATGCCTATGCTACCATAATAAGGGTGAAGGTCAAGCCAAGGTGAATGAAGCATAGGAGGAAGATTGTCTAAATAAGCTGACATCCAACCAATGATAGGTAAGAAGTGACTATTTGAAAACACCTATCACTTTACCAAAAATATTGTTTATAGAAGTTAATGTGATGATGGTGGAGGCACAAATATCCACATTAAATGCTAATATGATGATGGATTTTCATGGATTTCATAGGTTTTAATAATGTTTATAAAATAGAAGTGCCACCACACCATTACTAACCTGTAATTAAGATAGTAGTTGAAATCAAGGTATAAAAGAGGTAAATGTTGATTGCAATAGGGTAAAAAACTTAAGCAAAATTAAGCGCAAAACTAGAGATAAACTAGATCTAAAAGAGAGAAAAATCTATCATAGAGAGACCTAAGCACCCACAAATGAAAAAAGAGAATGATTAAATAGGGAGTGAAATTGGGTACCTATTGAGATTAGAATAGAGGAGTGAGAGGTGATAATTGTAAGAAAACAAGACACAAAAATATTGAGTGATGTTGAGGTTTCCATTAATGATGAACAAAGCTCAAGATCCAAAGTCATAGTCACAAACCCTATGACTATGAAGAAGCACCAAGAACCATTAGAGGCTTTAACATAATCAACAAATCATGATTCAACACCAGATTGTTCAAAATGGGAAGGAAATAGATGAGTTTTAGTCTATTGTAGGCATAAAAGGACACCAAATGGGTATAGATGATAGAGGAGACAACCACTAAAAAAAGAAGGCATAACAAGTCAAGGGAGTGAGCATCATTGAGGTTGATCCTGAGGCACTTGCCAAAATGTCATACAAGGAAATATAGTTTCCCTAAGAGGTATTGATAGGGGAGACTTAGGTGTTTTTCATGCACACCTGTTGATTGAAATATTACAACCATTATACCCCAAATAATGTACAATAACTTAACCAATATTGGGTGGTTGACATGGGGGCAAAGACAAAGGTAGACACAAAATTATTTAATGTCTCCATTCGAGATAGGATTGTGACCATTAATGTAACACATATTTATGAGTTGCCTTATTTTAGAAAGCCATAGGAGCTCATGCAGTTCCTCCTCTTACATGTCCATAGAGATCACTTCTTCCTTGTAAGGTGTCACATGTAGATATTGGTGTGCCTAATTGATATAATCAATGGGATCCCTAATTTAGGTATAGACATCTACCAGATGATGGTAGATGATGCAAAAGTAGAGAGGGGCATTAAAATATTTGGGTAATATAAGGGAGGATAGGCATTCCATATAAAGGATATAAAAGACCCTAGCATAAGGGTAACAACATGCCTCATAAGTTCCAAGCTTTGCCTCAGTGGGAGATGGGTAGACATTAGTAATCTTACTTGTGCATATCCCATCACATGGCATAAGGGGTCAAATTCAACATAGTGAAATTCATTACAAAAGAGATGGTAAATAATGCACTTGAGTGTCACAAGGCATGAGAGACCTTCAGGTGGGGGTAAATATTGATATTGATGGTTATGGAGGAGATTAACATGCTTAATGGTGATGAAGACAATCTCTAAGTCTTCCTAGTGCATAAATACTCCCGAACACTAAAGTACTAGGACTTAACCTACCCACCTTCCTTCTCCTAGAAATATAAGACACAAGTCATGGGGTGGTGCACCCAATACATTGAGGTGTTCAAGATAGAATCATGCATCCTATAGGAGCTTCCCTCGCATATGTATGGGATGAAAACCTTCAACATCATGCAACACTTATATTTAGTGCACCTAGAAATTAAATATGATAACCTATCTAGCTGGATGAAACTCCCCTATGTATATTCTACAAAATAATTCAGGGAGGCACTAAGGGGCATTCTCAATATGTAGCAACTAAACATCCTAGTGAAAGACATGGACCTAGAAAGGAGTAGGCTAAGGCACTAGTATGTGTACCTGGGAGGGAAATCCATAAAATATGAGGAGGATGTCTCTAATAGAATGGACATAAATCCCATATAATGATACATCATCATAAGGAACATCTTAAATTTATTTTATGAGATGAAGCCATGAAAGAAGGCCATAGACCTTGGGAAAGATGATGATCTCCTCCTCTAGAGTGGCAATTATGGGATGCCATCACTAGTAATGTAGAATGAGTCTCCCTATAAAAATTGGGGAGAGACTCTTGAAGAAACTCAAGAGCACATAAGGTTAAGGGTCACCTCCAACAAAGAAACCACCCTGTTATCTCCAAAGAAGAAGTGCATGACATTCATGTTGGAAACTAGTTCAACTAGTAAGAAGCTAAAAAAGAAGAAGCCCAAGGGGCCCGTTGTGATGGCAACAATAACCCTGGTATAAATGGAGGTGGAAGAGGCCCATGCACAAGTAAGGGAGGAAGAGATGGAGGAAGAATAAGTCACAAAATTATATATTATACAAGAACAAGTGGGAGAGGAGCCTAGTGCAAAAAATGTTTAGAAGGCCCTCCAAGGTAACACTACTATTGTGCTTGAAGATACAAAGAAGTATCCCAACACCTCATATAAAGAGCCCTCCACACAACATCCATGAACTAAGGAGGAAAATAAAATATTTTGGAAGAAAATGGACCACAAAAAGGAAGAGATTGAGATGGCACTGATGTTGGTGCAAAAGAGGAAGGTGATGAAGGAAGCCAACATGACTTAAGAAGACATTGAGAGAGTCGGGGCTAAAAAAGAGAAGGCTGAGGAAGAGAAGGCCATGAAAAGGAGAGTGGCCAAAGAAGTAAAGGCCAAGAAATAAAAGAAGAAAAAGGAGGTTATCATAAGCATGGAACCAATCAAGAAAATGGTAGAGAAGGTGCCTAGTACCCCAACTAGTGAAGTAAATAGATCTACACAATAGGTGCACCCAAGTAGTGAAGGGGTGCCTAAAGAAAAGGAAGGTGATGCTGACACCTTAGAAAATCAATAAATAGATAGATATAAAGAATAACCCCTCTAAAAATGAATAATAAACCTCTAAGGAAAGTGTTAGAGAAGGAAATAGTGCTAATGAAGAGGAAGAAGATAAAATGAAGTTGGCTATCACATAAGAAGAAGGTGTTGAGTTGAGCCTCAAAGAGAAGACATAGAAGGGGTGGATAGATGAATATTTTTACATGTTTTAATACATGCCCCCAAAAACCACCACAACTAGGATGAAATAACAACTTTCCTTTGTATTTGAGAGCTACATGGATGAGCCTCACTTTGAGGCATTGTAGAAGGCCATATTGGGCATAGATAAACCTAAAGAAGCACATGAATGCCTTCTCATAAATCTTTGTGCCATGACCCTAGTTAATTAGGTGAATGCACTCATTTGGATGGACATTTAAGTCTCACATAAGAGTATCATCAATCATATTAGGGTAATTAAATGGAAGAAAATAACCAAGGATGTTGAAGAAGATGAACAAGCTATGAAGTTCAAGCTATAACAACTAGGCAAGTACATAAAGGCTACCAAACAATCCCTTTTGGTCAGAGTTGATACATCAAACCTCTCAGATGTTGATAAAGTGTGTGTGTTAGTTGAGTAGATACTCTTTAGTTTTAAAGTAGAGCTAGCATAGGAAAAAGAAGAAGACCCATATGTCATGATAAAAAAGTAGCTAGCTACCAAAATTGAAGAGGTAGAGGACCTCTTCATAAATCTACAAGAAGGTGTAGACATAATCGATTCCATCTTCATGAACTTTTCCAACCAAACATTAGTCATTGATGTGTGCCTCAAATAGGCAAAAGGGGAAAATGAAGAGTTTATGGCACATGTGTACTCTATGAGTAGGGTGGAGTGCATAAAGATAATGGGAGGGGTTAACATGTTGAGTGCACAAATAAAAGACCAAGAGAATAACCTAGAATAACTCTTCTATGCCTTGTAGACCAAGGCCTATGATCAAAGAGTAGTCCTAGATAGAGAAGTTAAAAAGGCTAAAGAAAGGCTAAAGGCCTTTAGTAAAGAGTTAGATAGAAATAATGTGGGCACACTTAATGTCACCTTCATAAAAATAGACAACACCATAGAGGAAATCAAGATTCATATCAAGGGCTTTGAGGACTTCAGTACTACGTTAAGGGAGAGTGTGCTCAAGTTCTATGTGCCTAAAAATTTGGTAGCCTAGTTTGATGGTAGACTAGCAATTTTACATGGGGTAAATGTTGGGACCCTATTTTTACTAAGTATGGTTCCATGCCAACTTGAATAAAATATTGGTGCAAGTAAATCACTTGGCATGATTTCTATTTTGATATCTTTTATGCCATCTAGAGGAATCAATGCACATTTTATGCTAGATGGTAGGTAGTTAATTGGCATCTACATTTTTAGGGCATCTTCATGAGTGACTACACATAGAAACTATAGTTCAAAATATGTAAGGTTATGGAGCTAATGAAATGATAAAAAAACACTCCATCTTAGCACCCAATGTGCTCTCTCCACACTAACATGGATATGTTCTCATGTTCTATAAAACTAAGTGCAAACTAGTGAGAAGGGGGTCACAAATTTGATGTAGTGAAGATCTACTAAATTGGCCCTAGATATAATATGATGTCCACCATTAGCATAAGAATTATCTTAGATGCCACTAAGGCTCCTAATGTATACTACCAAGCTCGCCTATGAGCCTCTAGGAAAATAAGTAGCTTAATAAATATACTCACTCTATTTTAATGTACTCTATTTTATTTAAAATTTGATAAATGAAGAAAAATTATTGTAATAACACATGGTATTCCTAGTTTAGATGCCTTTAGTTTTATTATTAAATTGCACAATGAATGTAATAGTTATAGTGGGATATGAATGTTTATTTTAATGAATCTCTAGTTCAATTCATTCATGGCATCCCTATGTTAAGTAATGACATCAACATAATCTATAAAATAGCCTAAGTATGGATAGGATCCTATGCCAAGTGATGGTATCCATGCATAAAACATGATCTTAGTATGAACATGTGAACTGAAGCACCCCTTTGACCCTTTAAAAGCACTTGAATGAAGCTAAGATTAGCGAAACAAAGGTTTTCACCCATGAGATTATAAGATAACCTTAATGTAGGATTACACCCTTATGACCATAAGTAGTTCCCCAAATAAGATTTGTGCTTATAGACCATTAGCCTAGCTAATAAATGGATTGTTCCAATAAACCCAACAAATATTTTATTGAGATGACCAAGTCTAATGGATAATGAATTGTGCCATGGGATGCCAAGCCTAATGTGGGTTTTATTCCTTTCTTTGTTTTACTTTGGGTGAGTGCATGAGGTTTGTACCTTATGTGAATTAATGCCAACATAATCAAGTGATAAATTTTGGGTGATAAGGGAATATACTATTTTTGTGACTAGTTTTAGCAAGTCTATAGCTGACTTGGACAACCAGATAAGTGCCTAAACCCAATGAATAAATGAATTGACCCCCTGATCTACAATATTTCTTGAAAAAGTGTGACTACTTATTTCACATTGGCCTAAGGGGATTCATCTATTTGATGATGGATGATGTGACTAAGTTTACTTGGGGGCCAAAAATATTGAACAAATTGTATAGAGACTTACACATGGTAGCCTACCAAGAAGGCTAGAGTATTAGATATTCCACACTACTTTAGATTTGGAGATGAGATCATAAAGACATAGAGTTCCTAGTTTGGTTAGAGATAGGTTAGAGACCCTTAAGAGCCATTAAATTATGGTTGGGATTAAATAGGTGTGGGCCATAGGAGACACCATAGTGAGATATACTATTATCAATGTATTTTAGATGAGTTGATGATTGATTTCTTCATTTGGTGGTCATATCTTCCATATCAACTTTAGTGGCTATGAGATAGATGGTACACTAGATTCATGATCACTAAGTGATTCCTTATAGGGAGACACACTCATGTTATTAATAAGTGCCATCCAAATTAGGTGATATGATATTTTGTCATGCTATAGGATATTCCTATAGATCAAAGGTGGTTTTATCATACCACTTGAGAGATTAGCCTCACTACTCCAATTATTATGAGGAGGATATTGGTAAAAAATTATGGGGTAGTGCCATGGGTTACATGGGCATACATAGGAGGTCATGCAATTTTAGGTGTGACACCAAAGTATGCACATTGGTGGGTACATTTTTTTTCATTGAGACTGATAACCCCTAGATAGGTAGATGGATAGGGTAGATAGGTAAAGAGTTAGGAGCCTATGGATGTGGATGAAGGTGAGGCTTAGATGAGTAATGGGGCTAGTGACAACAATAATATTTGGCATAACAACATGAGTGATGATAAGGATGATGATAATGATGATGGATTTGAGCTTTATAGGTATAACATGTACATATATTGATCCAAGATAGATAGGTAGGGCCATTAGGTACAACTAAAGAAACTAGGGACAATGTTTTTATAAATGAGGAGATTATATCTAGGCTACGTGAGATCTAGGGACTGGAAAAGAGAGTGGGTCAATTATAGGCACAACTAGATATCAAAGATGAGGATATGACTACCCTTTAGTTAGAGATTTCCTGACTAAAGGGAGAGGTGGCACAAATAGTAAAAGTATAAGGATAGGTATAGGTAGAGTGATATTAGGCCATATCAGATAGGGATCATGCCTTAGTAGATGTACAAAGGCTCTAACATGAGTGAGATAAGGCATAAAGAGCTAGATCATAGGAAATATTTTCTAAGATGGTCTTGGAGAGCCTTTGGGCTAAGGATGAGGCCTCCTACTATCAATGAGCTTATGAGAATACAATCCCTAGAGATCAGTAGATTTTTAGGTTTGATGTATGGGATGCATAGAGGGATGGTATTAGGTCATCTTCATCTAGGACCAAGACATAGGAGATAATAGCCTCAGGTCAGTCATTAAAACAACCATGACCACTTCCACCATGAGGACCACTAGGGCCACCTCCTTCTATAGGATCTATGGACTCATAGAGTTAGAGCTCTTTGGCATTTTGTATTTTGACACCATGATATGCATATACTCATAATATATATGACATTATTTTTTGAGATACATTGACACTCATATTTAGTCATTATAGGATTTTGTACATAGACTATTATTATTTTGATATATGTGATGCTCTATTTATTATCATGTTGATATCATGTTTAGATGCAATGATTTAGCATTATGGATGTTTATTTTTTATGCTATCTCATTTAGCATTATTTTTCCATGTATACGAGATGGTGTACTATTTTTATCTGCTTATGTTATATGATTTATATATATGCTTATTTAGAGATGCATTTCTATATTATCACATAATATAATCATGGTGATTTGGTTACTTATAGGTTTTGGATTTTGTTTGGGATATTCCAGTTGTGAACAAGGATAACTACAGCTCACTACATTATTTGATAGATCCATTGGCCTAATTTTTGTTATGGATTATGATATTAAGAATCATAATTATAGACAATTTTAATAATAATAATAATAATATATGGATTATGATATTAAGCATGGAAAAACTTAATTTAAATGAAAATATAAACAACTTAGAAGTAATATATGAAAAATAAAATCTAAAGTGTAAATATAAGACAAATAAACTAAGAGTAGGAATGAATACAAACATTCATAACTTGAGTAAAATATATGGTTAATCTAGACTCAAGTGAAAATAAAATGTAATAGACTTATGGAAACTAAGAAAAAAATAAAGGAACAATCAAATAAAAATTCAAGAACCAATTAAAATAAACAAACAAATGAATAAAGAAACAATAAATAAATAACCTTAGAAAAAACAGCCAAATAACTAACAAAAGGAACAATGTTAGTTATCCACCAATTAATATTAAAAAACTAAAAAAAAAAAATAATCACACACAAAAATTAAGCCAATATAAAAATTTAATCATCAACCAATTAAGTTAATTACTAAACAAAATGCAACCAATTAATGTCTAACCTAAAGCATGGTAATAAAAATATCAATT
Organism: Torreya grandis; assembly: GCA_037957365.1. NCBI lineage: Eukaryota > Viridiplantae > Streptophyta > Pinopsida > Cupressales > Taxaceae > Torreya > Torreya grandis. The sequence goes on from JARHVA010001579.1 coordinate 1,235,069, forward strand.
TAAAACAAAAGCAATAAACAACCTAAGTTAAGGCACAATGAATGCAAGGCATATGCACAAAATGAATGAATAGGAAACTAAAATGCAATGAAGATTTAAACTAATGCATAAATAAGAGAAAAAAACTAATCTAAGGCAAAAGAATAAGCAATTAATCTAAGGTAAATAAAGTAAACAACTAATCTAAAGCAATGAAAAAAAAACTAATCTAACTATTTGTGCATGTGTAATAGAAGTGTTATGCTTGGCACAAAAGATTTCCCCTAGGATATAGGGAACAACAACAAAGGTAGGATGATAAAGGTTGCTCCTAAGATATAGGGAACAATGACTAAGGTAAAAGGGAAAGGGTTTAACCCTAGGCTATAAGAGACAAAGGCACACAAATAGAAAGGGGGAATAGAGTAAATAGGAAGGGGCTAGTCAAGATGACTCTAGATACACTAGGTAAGTGAACACTGCCTATATAGTCCCATGGAAATGATATCTAACATGAAATTTAGTCCAAATGTAGTTCTTATGAGATATGTGATAGAATAAAATTTATGATAAGGAAAATAAATTGATCATAGAGGAACATAGGAATGGTCTCAAAAAATGAAAAGTGCATATATTAAAGAGGATGTGGTGCTCGCAATCATGAAAGCATCAAACATAAAAAAAATCATGAAATGATGAGAGTGTGGGTTAAGGAAAAAACCACATCAAAAGATAAAATATGAGTGGTCATGAATGAACTAAATTATGAATTCATAGTGTTCACTACATCTAAGGTTTAGCATAAGAATGAGCTCACAAAATAGTGAGAGCATGAGAAAAAATGAGTGGTCATTAATACATTAAATTCAAATGCATAATTCTCACAAAAGTGACTTGTAAAATGGTGAGTCATATGAAAAAGATTTGAAAGATAATAATAAGGATGGGTAAACTAAAGGACAAGTGATTACTTATAAAATAGATATAAATCCCATAATCCTTAGGGAAAGGGAGATGAAAGGTAGTTCTAAAAGGCAATAAAGTGATAAAAAAGTGGTAGCTAAGATAACCCAAGATACCCAAGGTTTCTAAGTGCTACCTACATAGTCTTTATAGACCTTAAGCTAATGTAATTCTCCCAAAAATGGGAGGGAAATGGCATAATAATGACAAAATAATCTATAAATGAAATTATCTAGATAAAAAGAGTCCATCCCCAAAAAATTTCAAGGTTTTATATCTCAAGTGGAAATTTTAAGCCAAATTTCATGATTTTTGTGATTTTTAAGGTATTCTTAAGTCTTTCTAAATGTTTAGGGTTTTTGTACATTTTAAATCAATTGAGATTTATGAGATGCATAATGATGATAACACACAAAATGGTGACAACGTGGCTTAGGTTTCTCAAAAAATGGTGAGACAATAAATGAATCATAAAATATTAAGAGATTTAGGGTACAAACCTAGAGGAAGTAATGATCCAAGAGAATGGTGAATGAAATCAATCACAAAATTGGCCGAGTTGAATTTAAATGCTCTAGGAAATCAGATGATGCCTACATGGTCCCATGGACACATAGTCTAATATGGAATTTAGGATGAATGTAATTATCCTAGAAATAGGATGAAATACTATCAAAAAATAGAACAATCAAATAGAAATGGTCATGACATGAGCCATGTAAATGCTTTAGTTATACTTATTGACTAGAAGATGCATGTTTTGAGTGACACATATATAATATGAATGGCCTAATTTTGAAGGTGTTTATGAGTTTTCTAGCATATATCCATATTTTTTGTGTTTTTAGGAATCTCATCTCAATGGAGAATTATGAGACATAGAATGGGATAACTCAAAACATTATGAGAGCGTGGCTTAGGTTGCTCATAAAATAATGAGAGAATTTATTGAAACTTATCACAAAATGGTGAGAGCATTGGAATGAGGGTTCATTAGTGAATCTATATAAATTCACAATGGACACAAAAGTGATTCATAAAATGACACAAGAGTTGAGAATAAGGGTGGTTGAGTTGACCTCAAAAAATACTGAGCACTACCTACATAGTCCAAGTGGACCTCAAGCCATTGTAGTTCACTCGATAATAAAGGATCTAACTAGGTAATATCAAGTTTATAAAATAGGCAAATGATAATGTCTAAAACAATAAAATAAAGGTACAATAAGGTATGGTATAAAATCTATTTCTAGGCTATAGGAAATAATGACATTCAAAAATCTTAACTAGAATAGAAGATGCAATTGCTAGGACTACTATCATACTTCTCCAAGACACCACCATTGATTGAAAGCCCTATTAAAAGTTTCAAATTTTAATCTTATACTATAACTATATCATAATCCAAACATTTAATATGCATGGAGTACTAATGGATTGGAACCAAGGTCAAAAGGTGATAGGGGAGGGTAAATAAACTTTAGCTAATAGGGAAGGGATGGGAAGAACAATATATGGTATGGTATAAGGAAGGTGATGTAACAGTTAAACTTAAATTATCTTCATAGGTAATACCTTTGGTCACTCAAGTAAACTAACACTTGAGATGTATTATGATCATTGGTTCATCAAGTTCATATCCTTATGGATAGATAACCTATATGCTTCAGATCCATAGTTAGCAACAAACACATATGGTCTTATCAATTAGGCTTGAACTTGCCTTTTTTCTTTTTATTGGTAATGGTGTTCTGATTTTATTTGAGTACTAGATCACCAAGTTCAATCTCTCTATGCTTCACACACCTATTATAATAATTGGATAACCTTTTATGGTATGATTAAAGTCTATTCATAATGGCCATGTATTTTTCATCTAGTATTTATATCTCTTGTAGATGAGCTACTCTATAATCCTCATCATCAAGGATGTGTTTTGATGAAATGTGTAGAGGAGGAAACTTGAACTTGATGGGAAGAATGGCCTTAGTGCCATACATAATGGAATATAGTGTGAGTCCTATTGGAATGTGGAAATTAGTATGGCATGCCTAGAGGGTGAAAGTTTTTTACAAGTGCCAATCATGGATAGTATCATTGATGATATTATTAAGAATATTGATAATGGTCTTATTAGATGCCTATTCTTGTCTATTACCTTGCAAGTAATATGTAGTGGAAATTTTTTGGGTAATTTAAAACTCAACACAAAGTGATTTAACATCCTTTTTTTTAAATGAACAACCATTATTGGATATAATCTTAGATGGGATACCATAACGATAAATATATGGTTGAATATGAATTTATAAATTTGTTTACCGATCACGTAAGTGAGGTAAATAGATTCAACTCACTTATTGAAGTACTTGGTAGCAATAAAGATATGCTTATGGCCATATGAAGAGGTAGGGTTAATATTCCCTATGAGATCAAGTCCCTGTTTTGAAAATGGCCATGGCATGGTCATTGGCTTGAGTGTTCATGTTAGAGCATGGATCAAATTTACATGCCTCTAATATTATTTACATGTTTTAATATAAGTAGGTACATCTAATTCCATGATTAGCCAATAATAACTACCACATAAGAGATTTTTAACAAGGATGACCCCAATAATGTTGGCCCTAAAAACTCCTTTGTGAACTTCCCTCAACACTAATCCATATTTTACCGAAGTTAAACAATGAAGCAGAGTTCAATCAAAGCTTATATGATATAGTGTTGGTCCAAGTAAGGTATAACACATGGCTTGTTATGTGAAGGCCATTTGTATTTTATGTGAAAGGTCTGGTGGAATGACTTGATTGTGGATGTAATTATTTAATTCAAAATACTAAATATAAATGGGACCAATAATATCATACATCATTTCAATTATTGAGGGATCATGAGCAAGAAATAAAAGATGTTCAACAAAGAATTGATAGTCTCTTACCTTATTTGTGATGTAGATTAGAGAACTAATTATATTCATAACATTTTCCATCCAATTATTGGCCCAAGGTATGTGTTTAAACTGATTGTGAGTAGTATATTTATTGAAAGAGCCCACCATGACTTTATAAGGTACCAATTTATCATCCTTGGTCTGGAATTAGTCTTTAACCTAATTAATGATAAGTTGTGAATCACCATAAAATAGTAGATGTTGAATGTTCCATTGTAATAATAGACAAAGCCCTATAATAAGTGATTCATACTCAACCATGTTATTTGTACAAGGAAAAATGATACATAATGACTTGAGAATGAGATCCCCTTGTGGTGTTATGAATAAAAATCCTACTCCTGACCCATGCGACATGAAAGAAACATCAAAATAAAATCCATTTCTACTCTTTAGGAGCTATTTTTGCTATGGTCATGATAGACTCATCTAGAAATGTAAAAGTAAGTGGATCAGTATCTGAAATGGGAGCTTAGGTGATCCAGTCTATGAGTACCTATCCCTTAATGGCCTTTTAGTTGACATATTAAATATGAACTCACTCATAAGCATGATCTACTTAGCCATGTGGCCTTATAAAAGAAAATTTTGATTGTAGATACTTGAGTAGATCTACTTTGGTAATGATTATGGTCTTGTGGCTAAGCATGTAATTACATAACTTATAAGCTATGAAGACCATAGATAAACAAGATTTATTAATTGGTGTATAATTATGTTCATACACTACCATGTATAATTAGATAGTATACATCATGTTATTTCCCATACTCATCATGTTGGGCCAAAAGTGTCCCTAGGTCATTTTAGTGGCAAATAGGTAAAGTAAAAATGGTTTTCCTAGCATAGGTGGTATAAAAATAGGTAGTTTGGCTAAGTATTTTTTAAGTACTTAAAGGATTTATAGTAGTCTTAATTCCATGAAAAGGTAGTACCTTTATTAAATAAATGAATGAATATATGAAATTTATCCAAATATAAAATAAAACATCTAATAGAATATATTTTACCCTATAAACTATGGAGTTGCTTCAAATTACAAGGTGGTAGTATCTTGATAATGGCCTAAACCTTGGTAGGATCAACTTTAATGCCTCAGTGAAAGACAATAAAGCTTAACAGTTTGCTTGAAGTAACACTAAAGACACACTTTTTGGGGTTAAGTTGAACCTTGTACTCACAAAACCTTTTAAAGATTCTTTGTAGTATGGATAGATGGTCTGTACAAGTCTTATATTTACCTACTATGTTGTGGATATAGTCTTCAATAATATCATATATCATATCATGGAATGTAACATCCATGACCCTTTGGTATGTTGCCCCTACATTATTGAGGCTAAAAATCATGACATGATAGAAAAATGTTCTCCAAAGAGTGGTGAATGTTGTCTTGTGTTGGTCTTTGAGTGTAATATTAATCTGATTATATTCTTAAAAATCCATCTATGATGGAGAACATTTCATACCTAGATGTGAAGTCAACAATCATGTTGATGTTTAACAAAGGAAAGTCATCCTTTAGGAAGGCTTTGTTAATGTCTCAAAAAATAGTACACAATATGATACCTTATATATTTTTGATGAATGATACAATATTGGAGATCTAATATTAATAATCAATTGGACTAATATATCATGCATCTAAGAGTTTCTCTAGGTCTTTTGCTTAAATGTATTAGCATTTAGATGAACTATAATATGGTGTAGAACTAATGATGGATCTAAACTTGTCATATCAGATTGAGCTCATAAAAAACATCTATAAAATATTTAAAAATATCAATGATAACTTCACATTCATCATTAGTGAAGGACATGCCTAGTTTTATCCACTTGGGATCATCTAGGTTTACAATGTTAACTTATAAAGTATCCTATATAAGGAAAGTAGATCCATCTTCTAGGATATTAAAAAAAGATGTAAATTGGTTGGAAATAAAAAATTCCTTTGGTTAGAATATTTCTTCAAGTTTCCCCAAATAGGATGAATCAAAATCTCCTAATGGTGGCAAGGGACATGTAATAAACATTTTAGGACACTCTCAGATAAGTTTATTAAAAGCATGCTGCTCCTCTATATTGAGTTTGGACCAAAATGCAAGTTCACTATTGGTGGTCTACTAAATTTTATTTGAGGAAGGCTAAACATCCCCATCTAGTGATGCCTAAAATAGGTTTTCACTATAAGACTGGCCTTTTTCTTTACTTTTTCCCTAGTCCCAAAGAACCTTAAATAGGTTTTCACATTGGGACCTCAATGTTTTATTTTTTTGCTTTTGGCTATGGGTGTTCACCCATTCTATGAAATAAGTAGCAAGATCTAATTTGATATAGAATCTTTGATTATGGTCTCCCAAAGGAACATTGTCTCTTAGGCCCATGAAAACACAAAAATCCTCATCATTCTTGAACTCATCAAGAGGAATTATGGATTCTTATTGGTCCCAATTTATGATTTGTTGATGGTAAAATATAAGTGGGGAATTTTAAATTATCGATGTGATGGTATAAATGGTGTAAGGTTTGAATACATTGGTATTGACTAGGTATTCATATATAATATGATCAGACTCTGTTTCACTACTATCATCATCATCATTAGTTGTTGATGTAAAAAGATAAATAAGATAGGGAGGGTTAACCCAAGGTGGTTTAAATATAATAGCACAAGTTCCTTTGTACTTGGTTATAAAAATAGGCTCAATAGCACCTTGTTTATTTACCCCCAAGCCTCTACCTTCATAAGTATAAGTATCCATGATCCTACTAGGGATTGGATACTTTTTACTTTGGTAGAAATCAGCCAAATAATCATTGTATAACCAATAATTATCTTTGGCAAGTGGGTCTTATTCTTGTCTAGTGGCCAGTATGAAAATAATAGGCACTGGGCTATGAATTTTTCCTTTTTATCACCATTCCATGGAAATTGGATTGGATTTGGTCCTTCCATAAGTCTTGGGTTTTTTTTTGAAAGTTTGGCTATATGGTAGGTATTATGTGTAAATTATTATCCTAGACCATTATCTAAAATAGTAAAATGATTATAAATTTCAATAGGAGGTATATATGAAGTTTAGGTAATGTTGTTAACATGTATGCAATTGGGCTCTAGTAATTTAATAAGTATATCCTTGTCCTTCCTTGGTATGGGGTCTAGGAAACAACGATACTTATAGATCTCATATTTGGACTCCAAATGCTTATAATACTAATATAAGTCTCCATGAATAGTTACCTCCATCATAAAATAAGGAAACTTAGTACATTGGTGTGAGGTTGATGGTATTGCATGGATTTCATGTATCCATAATCTACCTAGAAACAAATTGTGTGATAGATCTAGATCCATCATATGGAAACATGTGTCATGGGTCAAAGGCCCAATGAAAATTGGTAAACATATATTTCCTTGTGATTCTCATTCTTCATTTTCATAGACCTTGTGGTAATTATCTTTGGCTAAAGGTCAACTATTATATATCCTAAATTCTTGATTAAATTTAAAGAAATAATATTAAGGCCTAATCCATTATCTATGAGGATGTGTTTAACTTTATGTCATGTTATAACAAATTCAATATATAATGGGGCTATTGTGGATAGGGCCTAAGGATGAAATATCACTTTAGTTAAAGGTCAATTGTTGGATTGGGGCTAGGTGTCCAACCAAAGCTTGAAACTTGTCTAGTGTAATACCATTAGGTACTTAGGACTAGCTCAAGAGTTCAATAAGGATATTTTTGTGGATGGTAGATGTGTGAAACAAATCTAGAATAGAAATTTGTGTGGGTGTATTTTATAGTTGTTCCATAATATCATACATTTTCTCTTTTGCATTATGAAGGAGATCATTAGTTTTCTCTTGTTAGTGGAATACAAACCCCAAATCAAATAACTCAATTAAATTAGTAACTACCTTTCCTAAGTACTTGGGTGAGTAATAAATTATTTACCTTCCTTGTCAAATGGTGTTTGTTAGTTGGCATATAAGAGTGTTCATGCTTGGATTTGTGTCTAATAGAGTCCTTTGTCATTACATTTGATTTGTGGGAAACACCTCTCCTTGTCCACTTATGGTTTAACTTGGTTTGGATTGGCATGTGATAACAAAATGAATATTTATAGAGACAATTTATCATTACTTATTTGAAAAAAAAAGTATATTAGAAAATGGTAATGACACTTGTATTTATAGGTTTCCAAATTAATCCTAACCACACTTGAGTTAGGGTTAGTTTTAAAACCTATAAATACAAGTTCCATTTCCATTGTCTAATAAATTTTTTTTTCAAAGAAGTAATACCAAATTATCTCTATAAAGCTTCATTTTGTTATCACATGCCAAACCAAACCAAGCCAAACCATAAGTGCACAAAGAGAGATGTCATCTGCAAAATAAACACATTGATAGAGGACTATCAGACATAAAATTAAGAATGAAAACTCTTATATGCCAATGAACAAGCACCATTTGATAAGGAAGGTAAAGGTATTATTTTATATATATTCTAATTATATATTATCTATTTATATTATTTCTCACCTAATTGCTTAGGCAAGGTATTAGTTTTTTTCATTTATTTATTTTATTTGGGGTTTGTATTCCATAAACAAGAAAAAACTAATGATATCCCTCATAATCATATGATACATAATGGCATGTACTATGGGACCACGCACCCCACATGCACTAAAGGAATGATATTTTACTTTTAAAATCCTATAAAAGCTCACTAAAAACCTTAGTTTTTATATTTTTTTCCTTAAAAACCCATGTTTTTATTTGACTACTAATCAGTGACTTCATTCCTAATAATTGACCACTTTCATGAGTTTTCCCGTGTTCTATTTTTTAATATGTTTTTCAAGAAATTATGACTTCACCACTACATTTTAGTGACTTTGATAGAAATGATGACTTTGACACTGTATTTTAGTGACTTCAACCTAAAAGTTTCATCCTCTATGTATCGACAACTTTGATAGAAGACATTGGTGAGTTTAACCTGAGAAATTAGTAACCCACCAAGTAACTTTCTTTTGTAAATTTTAAAAATTAATTAAAACCATATCATAAGATTAAAAAGGATATTTTTAGTTTTATTTTTTTATTAGAATACAAACTCCATATCCAAAAACTAAATGAAAAAAATAACTACCTTGCATAAGTACTTGGGTGAACAATAATGTAACTAGTTAAAATACAAATAGAAGATAAAGAAAAGACTATATTTACATTATTTTTAAAATGGTGCTTGTTCATTGGCATATAAAAATTTTCATGCTTGAATTTGTGTCCAATGAATTCCTTTATCAATACATTCACTTTTGTAAGTAACACCTCTCCTTGTCCACTTATGGCTCGACTTGGTTTGGCTTGGAATGTGATAACAAAATGAATATTTATAGAGATAATTTGGAAATAATTATTTGAAAAATAAATATTATATTATCATGGAAATGGAACTTGTATTTATATGTTTTCAAACTAAACACACTTGAGTTAAGGTTAGTTTGAAAACCTATAAATACAAGTGCCATTTTCATTATCTAATAAACATTTATGAGAAAATAATTAATGCCAAAATATATATATAAAGATTCATTTTGTTATCAAATACCAATCCAAACCAACCTAATCCACAAGTGGAAAAGGATAGGTGTTGATCTCAATGTAAACACATTGACAAAGGACTCCATTGGACACAAAGTTGAGCATGAACACTATTATATGCCAATGAACAAGCACCATTTGATAAGGGAGGTAAAGGTAGTATTTTATTTGTCTTCTAGTTATATTTGAGATAGTTATGTTATTTCTCACCCAAGTACTTAGGCAAGGTAGTTGTTATTTTCATTGAGTTGTTTGATTTGAGGTTTGTATTTCACTAATAAGAGAAAACTAATGATCTATTTCATAATCCTATGATACATAATGGCATGCTCGATGGGACCACACACCCCACATGCACTAAAGGAGTGCTATTGGAACTTTAAAATACAATAAAATATCACTTAAAACCTTAGTTTTTAGATTTTTTTTCCATGGAAACTCATTTTTTTATTTAACTACTAATCAATGACTTTGGCCCTACTAATTGATGACTTCACTACTTTTCCTATGTTCTATTTTTGACTATGTTTTTTAAGAACTAATGACTTCACCATTGTATTTAAATTACTTTAAAATAAATGACAACTTGAAAATTACATTTTAGCACATTCAACCTAAAATTTTCATCCTCTATGTATCAGTGACTTGAATGAAAGACATTAATGATTTCAACCCAAGAAATTAATGAATCTACCAAGTAACTTTCCTTTGTGAATTTGGAAAGTTCACAATTTTTAATTTGAAAATAATTACTTTGACTAATATAATTAGTGAATTTGTGCTTGTTAAATGGTGACTTCACCAAAACTATGTTTTATCTATGCTAATTTTATAGGAAAATGATAACTTCACCCTATTTGGTAAATGATGATTTCACCCTGAGACAAAACCCTGAGAGCTTCAAAAGTGAAATTTATTTTTTACTAACCATTTAAAAAAAAACAAAAGTGAATCCTCTAACACTTTTTGTAGGAAACTAGGTCAAAAAGAGAAGGTTTTAATCACTTTAAAAGTCATTCACACTTGTTATTTTGGTGCTTAAAGATCACTTAAAAAATAAATTTACTTTTTATTTTTCAAAGTTACAAGTTAAAACATAAAGGGACAAACTTCACTTCACATTTTTTCAAGTTCTTAAAAAATAACAAAAACATTAGATTTAGTTATCCTAAGAGATTTTGCTTTTTGATTTCCTTTTTTCAAAATACTTAGGTTCTTTTCCTAAAGTAGTTTATTTTTAGCAAACCTTGCATGTATGGTCTCCCCCATACCCTTTAGGGAACTTGGGTAATCAAAATCACATTGTTTTTTCTTATTTAGTTGATTTATATAAGTAAATAAAAGTCACATACGCTCTCCCTAGGCTCAAAGTGACTTGGGTGACTTAGAAATGACCCTAAAGGTTTTGCATTTTAATTTATTATTTTTTTACATTGGCTTGTGAATGGGAGTTCATATCCTCTTCATGATTTATCTAGGAGGAATTTGAACTTGGGTTTCATCTCCCATCCCTGTTCCAACGCCAATATTTGATGGGGTATATAAATTAGGCAAACTATTGGATTAGATATTGTCTACATGGTTATCTTGATAACCCTAATGGGTCTTATTATAGATCAAATTTGTAACCTTGAGAAGGAATATTCAATCCCTCCCACTTGATATATTTAATGGTATTAGTCCTAGGTTGTGGGCGACCTATAAGTAGAATAAACCTCTAGATTTGGGCTAGCTCTCTTTATGATTCACCCAAACTACTACTAAATTATTCTTTGAAAATGAAAGGGGTAAGAGAAATTAAATTAAACTAAATAAGAAGGTGATATTCCAAACTAATTTATCACTACCAACCAACTGCATGTGCACATTTAGACTATGAGACTAATTTGAACATACACTACTCCAAATCTGAATCTCTTATACTATCATTTCAATGTGGAGGTTGTGATAGATGCTTAGTATAGGAGGAATAATCAAGAGATATAAAATGACAATAATGAATAGGTAAACAAACTCAAACATTTAACTTCACTTGAACACTTCACATAAATTACAAGAGAAGCTTTCAAACTACATGTAGGTTCTAGAATATGACATGTCAAGGAAAACTAAGTAAATCCCTTAATAAGATCAACTATAAATACATAAACACTAAGTAAATTAATATAAGGATTTAAAAATATTAGTATTATTTATCAAAGGCATACAAATGATTAGGACTTTTCCATACTTAGGTGGAGGATCTATAACAAGCCATTCAATGCAAGATATATAAGAGAAATAGAAGCATAAGGTATATATAGGCATGTGTTATCCACCTCAAATATGTTACAAATCCAAATGGAATGGATTATAATATTAATTTTTTTAATCATATTTGACATATGTTACTCATTTTGATGAGGAACTTCACCAAGTGGCATAGTGGCTCTTATTTGAAGAGTTAAAAATACTTCTTGGAGGAGTAGTTAGAATTTGGCACCTTTAAACATGGCATCTTGGCTTCAAGGAGTGACATCCATGCCATCCTAGGTCTCTCAATTATTACTCTAAATTTGGTAGGGTTGAGTATCAAGTTTCAAGCTTTTTTAGATCGATGAAGACCTGTAATTTGATTTAAAAACTTGCTTGGTTGAAATGAGGACCAAAAAACAAGTCCATTTTGATATTTTAGGTCTAATTATTTATTTTAGACTATTATAAAAAATTAGATACCTCTCCACCACTGTTTATGAGTCCTTATATATCTTTTCAAGCTTAAAAACATCTTCAAGATTGAGACATAGGTGCATTAGGCCTCAAAAGAACTCTTGATTACATATTGCTTACCCTCATTATTTTGAAACCTTAAAGTGATTTTATTGTCACTATATAATTATTTATGAGGAACTAGAATCATCATACCCCATATTAATCATATAATATATTATTCCAAGATACTCCATTAGGTCTATTCTTAGTCAAATTCTATGAAAAACTATCAAAACCTACCTTTTTAAGTTTGTAATAGTCATTTATAGATCAAATTGTTTACAAAAGTGCCTCACACTTGCCAAAAATATACTTAGTTATATTCCTTAGAGGGTAATGAAAATAATTTGGGTCATTTTAAGGCTATTTCAATCCACTTTAGGCACTTAGGAGGTAAATTTCTTCCATTGGGTCACTTGAAAGGTTTAGGCAGGGTTTAAGGCACTCTAAATCTTAAGGATGATTAATAAAGTTGTGGATATGGATGAATGAAATAATTATTGGAATATTGAGTAGACAACCCATTCCATCTTCCCCATACATGTTCCCCCATGCATCTGCTCGTGTGAGATCACATGTAGGAAATGTGGTGTAAAAGTAAATGGTCCACTTACTCTCTCTCACTTTTATTAAGTCTACACTAATACTTGTTTGAATAAAATAAAAAATGGATCTCTTTATAACCTTTAATATATCTTTATTTTTTTCAAACTAGGACTCATGACCCTCTATATTAAGGTAAAAAATACTTTCGAAGACTCATAACTGAATACTCACTTATGAAAATATGATCTTACTCAAATTTATCTATTCAACCCTTAAGCAACCAAGTTCACACTCTCATTGATTCCAAAGATAATCATTTATTATTAAAAAATATTCTTTCTTAAATCTCTTATGCACTTAATTGCAATGCTATGCAAATATTCTTGTTCTATTTCTCATTTAGACTTATTGAATCTTAAATTAATTATAAGACTCAGTTTACAAGTAGGCCTATTAAGCCTAATACTAATATTTAAATATTAGAATCCAATCCAGACTTCTAGTCAACTTTAAGTCACTCTCTCTGATTTTACTTAATAGGATAAAACAATCTCAACCTCTTTTGGGATTATAATACAAATTTTCACTTAAAACCTTCACTTTTTGACTTCTTAATGGCAAATTTCAGGTATGATAGTACAAAGTCCTCAAATTTTAGTGTTCAAATGGGCTTTGGAACAAAGACAATTATAGTGACTTAATACAATGGTAATGGACCCTTTTGAGATGTTTATATAATTTCAAAATACTTTCTATGTCACCAACACTCAAAAAATCTTACTTATGCTTGGATTGCTACAATACTCATTAGGGTTTATTTTAGCTTGGGAAGATGTATTAATATTCTGTAATTCCTTAAATAAAATATTTAAGATGTTATTAAGGCTATTTTAAACTATTTATTAAGAACAGTAATTGATTCTATTTATTGGTTTCTTAAGAGATTGAACTCAATAATAAAATTGACCTTCTAAGTCTAAACAGGCCTAGTTTTCTTTACTTGAAGGTATTTGAATTAATAAAAACATTAAATTACTGAAAAAACCTTATTCTAATGTATTATATTGGTTATTTAATTATAAAAACACTTCATTTTGAGATTCTAACTCAAAACCAGGATAAAGCAACCATTACTCCTCTTGATTGGTTCTTCACAGTTGACACCTATAGGTTGATAGAATACAATCATATAAAACAAGAGTTAAAAAAGGATTTGTGAATTGAAACCAATTTATTTACCTTATAAAACCTATCTAATTTTTTTTTATGGATTTGGTTGGTTAAAAATCAACTTATAGAACTTTTTGTTTTAAAACACCTATATTAGGGTTTGACTGTGTATGTAAAGGCTGAGAGTTTCAATTTGATCATTCAAAAATGATATAAACTCTATGATCAAACCAAAAATCATAATATGATATAATAAAATTCTTTAACTTATTTAATCATCAATTATGACTGATACAAATATTTTTATGTGAAACAAAACCACTATATTTATGATTGTGTAGAAACATGGGTTTGAGAAGGTATGATCAAAAATAACTTTAAAATGAGAACAAGACCACTGTAACTTGAATTAAATATCATTCACACATTCAAAAAAAAATATTAACAATGAATCAAACAATTATGTCCCTTTATTTATCAATAAAAATCATACTTTTCAATACAGACCCCTGGACTGACTGTCACCTAAAGGCAAATTACAAACTCTCTATCTCATTATGAGTTGTTTTGAAATTTTTATACTTGTTTGAGGGTCTTAATATGATCCTAAATTATATTTTCAAACATAATAATGTTTTTTAATATTGGAAATTGACTAATTTATCCTTGAAATCTTTCTAACAGCTCTGCCCTTAAGATAGAAAATTGACTTGACTAACTTATTCTTTAGTTACTTGATATTTATAGATAATATTTATATAGGATAATGATTAATAATAATTAAAAAATGTTTATAACCCTATATATGACCTATAAAACTTCACCAAGATTTATATTTACACATGTAAATTCATATATCTACAAGTACATAATTTGAAATTTTGAATTAGCCTTTTTGGTGAGAAACTTGTCAAGGCTTAAATTCAACCTAAAAATGACTCTTAGGACCTTAAACTAGTCCATTATTATTTCCTAAGACATATAAAACTTATAACAATAAAAATTTGTTTCTATGGTAGTGATGTTCCTACATCAATCTACCAAGTTTCAAAATAACTCTTCATAAACTATGCTTATGAATGTTTTATATTGCTCCATGCTTATTTATCTTCATTTGATTGTTTTTGTTGATGTAATTATTCACCTTTATCATTATACTAATTTATTTTAACTCTCCTCCTAGATCCCAAATCTTGTCTTATTGGTGTATATATTTTTTAAGCTTGAAGATGCATCCTTTCATTTTGACTTTGATGCATTTGTTTTGAAACATAAACTTTAATGTCTTAGGATCTTATTGAAAATATTGAATTGCTCCTAGTTCTTTCCAGTAACATATCATATTTTTATTTTATTTCTTATATCTTCTATATGGTAGTATTGTTTGAAAAATTAGAACATCTTATTCATTTATTCTTTTACTTCTTGTCTCCAATTTTTATATCTTTCCTTGTTGTACCTACTCCTACACATAAAATAAACATATTATAGAAATAAAATTGTATATTAGGTCCTTGAGACCTATTTCCTATCACCATGATGGCTACCAAATAGATGGAATTCAAAACAACTTGAAATAAGATCTTCTTTTTGATATTTTAACTTTCCTTTCCTTCTTCACATGGGCTATCTTTTTCATTTACAATCTGATTATAGTTGTTTCCCATCAAAGGTTCTTCACATGAAATCTTCTTATTGTTTCTTAAAATAATATTTTCCTCCTCTTGTTGCTTACTAAGAACTTTTTCTTTGTCATTTCCTTCCATGGTAACCTCTTTTAACAAACTTACTTTTGAAATAGGTTCTCTTGGAGGAGTTGTGTTGATTTAAATGTAAAGTTAATTAGTCTCTACATTCATATGCTCATCAAATGAATCCTAATGTTCTAAAATAAAATCAATTACCTCAATAGATACATCAACCATTGTACTCTCCAATTAATCTTATTTTACCCATTGTAAAAACTCTTGAATGATGTCATTCACATATATTTCTTTTATTTGTGTCAAAAAATCATTGTTATTTATTACCAACACCTTATCATTACCCTTTTTTGTTGTTCCTTCTTATTTCAATGGGATAAGTGTATGATTCTCTCATTTTTCAAAAGTATAGGTGTTTTTATATCCATCATGTAAATCCTTCATGTCATACTACCATGGCCAACCTAGAAGAATATGATAAGCATCCATTTGTACCACATAACATAATACCACATATGTATAGTTTCCAATATGAAATACTACTCTACATTGTTCATTTACAAAAAAATCATCACCATTTTGTAACTAGGATACTCTATAAGGAGTAGGGTGATCTACCTTTTTCAAATTCAATTTACTAAACATCTTAGTAGATACTAAATTATAAATTTTACCACTATCAATAATGACTTGACAACACTTACCTTGCACCTTGAATATGGTCTCGAATAAACTTTGTCTTTATATTGATTCTGCATTTGTTTCCTTTGGCTTAGGCAACATCTTATTCATCAAAAATAATCTTCTCCTTTTAGGTTTTTTACTTGACCCTATAATTTATTCATTTTCATCTTGAAACATTTGATTATCATACCTTCTTTGATCATAATTTATAACTTCACAAGGGATATGGCCAATTTCATGATTTTTATAACATCTACCTCCAAATAAATCTTTCTTACCTTCTAGATAGAACATTCTTATTTTGTATGGATGATATCTTATTAAACTTTGAATTTGTTTTGAAGGTGTGATCTCTTTTTCTTCATGAACCTGAATTCTCTTACCAAACTACCTATTTTATCTAAAGAAACTACTCTTGTCTTTTGTAACCCTACTCATATTTTCTTCTAATTTAAGTGTAAGCTGATAGGCTTCTTCCACTATTCTAAGGAACAATAAAATATTTTCATCTTGAATACCAAATTTTAAACCATTGAGATACCTAGATACCTTATCCATGTCCTCTTTAATATGACCTGATCTTATGGTCAATCTATATAATTCTTCATTTTACTCTTTAATTGATAAATATATTTATTTCAAATTTTAAAGTTTCCTAAAAAGATTAATATGATAATATCTAGGTATAAAATTACCTTTGATGTTTTCCATCATCCTATCCCATGATGTAATATTATGCTTACCTCTCTTTATTCTATCATTCTGTACTACATCCCACCATAATGATGTATGTCCTCTTAGCCTTGTCACATCAAACTTCACCATTTTATATTCATTCGCATTATCATAGTCAAAGTACTTATTAAGAGTGTTTATCCAATCTATAATATCTTTTTCATTAATATTACCATCATACATGGGAAATTTAAATTGAGGTTTAGTACTTACCTTCACAATTTACTTTACAAGTCTTTCTTCTACACTTTCTTGTTCCTCTGTTTCTAATGTATCTTATAGTGGTTCTACATCATCATCACTAATGTATCCTTGTGTATTACATATTATCTTTGAATTTTACATTATTTTAAAGCATTATTTGATGTTTCTAAGCTCCATCATCATTTACTATTCTATTGATTTCCTTATATGACCCTTCTTTGCACCCTTAATCTTGAGTGCCATCTTTACAATCTTGTCTTCAATAAATTGCTATCCTCATTAGTTCACCTTAACTAAAAGTAAAACCAAATCTTTAGTTCAGGTCTTTTGAGATCTGATACCACTTGGTGTAAAAGTAAATGGTCCACTTACTCTCTCTCTAACTCTTCTCAAGTTTACACTAATACTTGTTTGAACAACTTAAAAAATGGATCTCTTTGTAACCTTGACTTTCTCTTTATTTGTTTCAAAATAGGACTCATGACCCTCTATATTCAAGTAAAATATACTTTCAAATACTCAAAACTAAATACTTACTTATGAAATATGATCTTCCTCAAATTTATCTATTCAACCCTTAATCAACCAAGTTCACACTCATTAATTACCAAGACAATGATTTATTCTTAAATAATATCATTTATTCAATATCCTAAGCACTCAATTACAATTTTATGGAAATATTCTTGTTCTATTATTCATTTAGACTTCTTGAATCTTAACTTAAATATAAAACTTAGTTTATAAGTAGGCCTATTAAGCCTAATACTACTATTTAAGATCAGAATCCAATATAGACTATTAATCACCTTTAAAAAATTCTCTCTAATTTTAATTATTAGGATAAAACAATCTCAACCTCTTTGTGGGATTTCAATACAAAAGTTCACTCAAAACCTTCTCTTTTTGCCTTCTTGATGACAACTTTCAGGTATGACAGTACATAGTCCTCAAATTTGAATGTTCAAAGTGGTTTTATACTCAAATACAATTATAGTGACTTAATAAAATGATAATGGACCCTTTTGAGATGTTTATACACTTTCAAAATACTATTTATGTCACCAACATTCAAAAAATATCACTTATGCTTGGATTAATACAATACTTATTAGGGTCTATTTTAGCCTTAGAAGAGGTATTATTCTTCTTGAATTCCTTAAATTAACTATTTGAGATGTTATTAAGGTGATTGTAAACTATTTATTAAGAAGATAAACCAATTCTATTTATTGCTTTCTCAAGAGATTGAACTCAATAATAAAATTGAACTTCTAGGTCTAAACAAGCCTAGTTTCTTTAATTGAAGGTATTTGAATTAATAAAAACATAAAATGACTAAAAACACCTTTATATAATGTATTATAATGGTTATGTAATTATAACAACACTTATTTATGAGATTATGACTCAAAACTAGGACAAAGCAACCGTTACTCCTCTTAACTAGTTCTTCACAGTTGACACCTACAGGTTGACATAATAAAGTCATATAGAATAAGAGTTAAAAATGAGTTTTGAATTGAAAAAAAATTATTTTCCTTATAAAACCTATCTAAAAACTTCTCTTAATTTTTGGATGGATTTGGTCAGCTAAATCTCAACTCACAGACCTTTTTATTTTAAGACACCTGTATTAGGGTTTGACTGTGTATGTAAAGTTTGAGAGAATTAATTTGATCATTTAAAAATGACATAAACTCTTTTATAAAATTATAAATCCTAATAATATCTAAAAAACATCCTTTAACTTCTCTAATTATCAATTATGACTCATATAAATATTTCTACGTGAAATAAAACCACTACATATATGACTGTGTAAAAATGGGGGTTTGAGAAGATATAATCAACAAGAACTTAAAAATGAGAACAATAAAAATGTAAATTTAATTAAATATCATTAATAAATTAAATAAAAATATATGAACAATGACTCAAACAATTATATCCCTTTATTTATCAATAAAAATCACACTTTTCTATACAGACCCCTAGACTAACTATCATCTGTAGGTAGATTACCAACTCTTTATCTAATAATGAGTTTTTTACACCTTTTTATACTTGTTTTAGGGTCTTAATATTCTCCTCCATTATAGTTTCAAACATAATTATGTTTTATAAGATTGGAAATTGACTAACTTATCCTTGAAATCTTTCTAACAACTTTGTCCTTAAGATAAAAACTTAACTTAACTAACTTATCCTTTAGTTAGTTAATATTTATAGATGTTGTTTACATAGGATAATTATTAATAGGCATGAATCCAAGTTTCAAACCCTATATATGATCTATACACCTTAACCATTACACATGTAAATTCATATATCTACAAGTATAGAATTTGAAATTTTGAATTAGCCTTTTTTGTGAGAAACTTGCCAAAGGCTTAAATTAAACATAAATCCAAATATTAGGACCTTAAAATGGTCCATTATTGTTTCTTAATACATAAAATACTTATATAAAGATAATTTTTTTTCTATGGTAGTGATGCTCTTGCATCAAAATGTGACCTTCTCATACAAGCCTGATGATGAACTCAAAAAAGACTATCTGGTAGAATTAAGACTAAAAAATGCTTATCTTGAGTTATGAGATAATACTTCCATTTATTGGAATTTTAGTTGGTTTTATTAAATTAAATTTTTGTCTTAATATTCTCACATACCTCACAAAATTATAATTTCATGTTTAAAACAAAACTTTCACCGTCTTTTCATCTTTGTGCTAAAATTATCTATTGGTTGTAGCTACATATTAGGCCTTTTTTAATGTTAGACACTGAGGTTTGAGATGTTATTTATTTTTTTTGAATTTATTTATTTTCTTAATAAGTATATAAAACTTAATAAATTTAATATAACCTCTTTCCACTCATCAATCTTCACTTCTCATCATAAGTATGTCTTCCTTGACTTTGCCCTTTAACAAGCCTATAGACACATATTAGGATTAAAGTTATCTCTTGCTCATAATTTGTCATCTTTGACCCCATTTAAATAATATAGACATTTTTAATAATATATTATCATATCTTATTAATTTTTACATGTCTCTCACATATTCATTCAACACAAACTATGTACTTTTCTCCATTTAATCCTTGCACCATGTGCAATTGTCTTGCATGGAGTTTAGAGTTTAGACACCCATCCACAGTCTTTAATTTGATCTTTATGACGTTTTAGGGTTATATAAATGATTTTAGGTATATATTAGGTCTTTATAGGCTTATAAACAACATAGAATAGGGTTTATGAGTCATAAATGTCTACTGACAAGGTTGTAAACTTGTGGGTGGACACAACCATCTTAATTCTACCTATTAGCATTTTATGAGTATTATATCCTTTCTCAAACTTCATAACTATCTAATTACATTGTATATACCATAATTTACCTTAAATTTTCATTCTTTAATAACTTTTCTCCATGAATGCAACCTAAATTGAAAATATGTGACCAAGATTTCACTCAAAGAGATCACCTTGGGTGATGACTAAAAGTTGAGGAAGAGTATGAGAAAAGTGTAAAGTCCATAAAAGATTACATGAGACTTTAAAATTCATTATAAAATTTAATTATACATTTTACATACTTAAAACATGTTTTATTTATAAAAAAAACACCTCAAAACTTCACAAAATTGGTTTGTCTCATGTAAATAGTGAGATGGAGACTCATTTAAGCTAGTGCATGCACATACATGACGTATATGATGGATTTGGGTGCCATGGATATCATTTAATACCTTTATATCACTATTTCATGGTTTATATTCTCTCACTAAGTTCACAAGTGCAAACATAAAGACAAAATTGATCCAATAGGGAGTGTAGTCACTTTTTGACCCCTCAAACTCTTAATAATTATTCATAGAGATGGGGGATTAAATATAAAAAATAATGAAAATAATATGAAGGTAATTATGTTCCCTTAGGTAAAAAATAACATCCTAGCTTTATCTCCTTTTCATGAACTTAATGTTTGAAATTTGCCTTTATGAGCTTGCCAAGGGATCGATAGGAGAGATAGGATGTTTTTTGCCAGTCTTGAACCTAAAAATGTTAGAATTTTTTTGATCTGACTCTAAAAATGTTATATAGACATGAAAACATTAGTTTTTTACATTTATCTATCTCTCTTTACATTTCATTTTTATTTACAATCCTTTGACAAGTGCCTTCAACTTTGATATTTTAGCTTCTTGGGACTTTATTGGCCCCACCATCACTTGCACATTGTACCTAACTTGTATAAGTATGAATCAAGATAGAAACACCTTGACATGACTTATAAACATTTTAGAGACCTCAATAATTAATTTAATCTCTCTCTTAGAGAAGATAAGGGCTACCTTAACTTTCCCAAAAGAACGTTAAAATTTATTAAACATAAAAGGGAGACCACCTTAAATGAGTATTTGAAGGCCCTATATGGCTATCAAAAAAGTTAAAATGAGATAATTTATTTTTTATGAGATTTATATACAATATCCAAAATTTGGATAACACCTTTGGTGGCCTCCTAGGGATGCTTGTTTGCTAAGCATACTAGACTAGTTGCCTAGTCCAATTATTAGGCATGGGGTCATCTCTCACTTAATCTTAGACCTGATTTGACCTTAACACTTGATTGAAAATTACTTTAAATAATTAATACAACTAACTACCTTTACCAAGATAATAAAACAAGAATAAAACACACCAAATCAAGACACACACACACACACCTATGATACAAAGCACTTAGGGAAAACAAAGGACAAAAACACTACACACAAATAACCTCAACATATCTTCCTTATCCAAAGTTAAATGGAAATCACTTGAGATCACCATTCTCCCATGAAATTATATTTTCATATGTTAAATTAAGTCTAATTAGGTACCACTCATGGAGTAAGATCTTCTAATTACATTCTAAGATGTTGGCATACTCATGGTCTAGTTGACCATTAACTAAACTTTCTTACTTCATTCCCTTGTCTATGGATTGACTATGTGAGTAAAGAAAAAAATTATTCTTATCCCAATTTTGGATGATTGGCATAAAAATAATATCTCTACCTCATCATTAGGATGCTCCTGATCAAACTAAATGAAATGAGATGGACCTTGTGGAATCCTTGTAGGACTATATTTAAGAGGAAATGAATCTTTATTCTTTAGATTTTGAGGCAAATATAGCTTAGTTTTATTTTCCAAGATTGAACAAAAGTCAAAAAAATTATTGAGATGTTAATATCCTTACTTAATAACATCAAACAAGTCATAATTAATTTGAATTACCTCTTAGAATGTTATAATTAGAGGACTAACTCTTTCTTGCATATTGAATTTCTTGCTAAAGCTACCTCCTTATATCTTGATCAATCTATACTCTCCCTAAAAAATAATGAAACCTGATCCAATTACCTCAAACAAGTCTTCAAATGTCATTTCATTAGCTTGTAGATTAATTATGTCCTCTTGTATCAAATCAAACTCCTCTTTGTAGTAAAAGAGAGGATCGTCAGCTTGAGGGAAAGGAGGAGGTTCAAAGCAAAAAATTTACCTTCTTAACTTCCTCATGCTTGGTTTCCATCTCATCCAATGATTTAAGGTCATCCTAAACCTACTCATACACATCAAATCCATGCTAATATGACTGATACATTTGGTCATTGATGTCACTTCAAAGACCTATTTATGATTCTAACATTGCCAACTCATCAAGTCTTGCTTTCTCCTCATCTCTATAAATTTATTTTCACCGTTATTCACTAGGTGGTATTTTAATGATGACTTATTAATCATTTACACTTGAATTATATTCCTCCTAGATTTATTGGGAGTGATCTAGAACTAAAATTTGATTTTCTTCCTCAATAAGGGGATACTCAACCTCACAAATAAGTTTTAAGCTCTCATGACCAATGAGCTTATCCCTCTTCTCTTTCCATTCATCCACAAATCCTTCAAACCTTGAAATTATTTAGTTTTCAACATTCTCCATAAGGAATTCCTTATTCATTCAAATACTCATTTTAATTTATTTCCAAGATGGTAAAGTTTTAGGTTCTTAAAACTTCTCAGTAAGGATTTATTACTTTCTATCGATTCCTTCTTGAATTTACTTCCAAGATGAGAAAGCTTGAGGATCTTGAGGATGGATGGATGGGAATTAAATAGGTTCAACTTCTTATTTATTATCAATTACCCAATCTAACCTTTTTCCACTTTATTTATCCCATGACTTCAGCAATTGATTCTAACTTGGAATCTTAAGGGACCTTTTAGGGGGATTTGGAGGAAGGGGAATGGAGTTTTATACCAAGATAGCCTCATTATTTCCCCTCCAAGTATTAATCAAATACTCCAATTCTGATTTGTCTTGATCCTCAACCCTTTTAATAATAACTTATTTCCTCTTTTAGATATTCTCTTGGATTGAACTGCAAGATAAGAAGGATTGAGGAATATGTGAAATCCTTGGGATGTTTGTAAATCAATTGATTCATCTTTCTGAGAGAGAATAGGTGAAATAAAATAAGGATTAGGTGAAGTAATAGGAATCACATAAGGTTGATAGCATCAAATTTTATGCCCTTCATAAACCATTAGCTTATCTTTTATGCATTGAATTAGGCCACCTATGTCCAACATGTCACTGGTGAGTCTTTTCTGGTTCTCTTAGTCAATAAGTGCCCATTATATTTTAGTCTACTATAATACATCTCTCACATTCTAAATGAGATGACTAGGAACACTTAGACCATACTCCATTTATCTATCAAGCTATGTCATATGCCTTTAATAACTTAAGAGAGTTTTATTGAATCTTGAGATAGACCAATTGGAAATGAGACTATGTTGAATAGGAAAAATAAGATCATGATAAGGTTTATTATAAGGATTAATAAGCTACCAAAGAGGTGAACTTGGGGTGGGAGGTAACATATAGGACTGATGACTAGATTGGTAAAGCTATTGAGGAAAATAAGAAGAATGATACTCTTGGTAGCAAGGTTGGTATGGTTCAACATTTTGTTGATAAGGGTCAACCAACTATTAATAGGGATCAACATAAGCTTGACATGACTCAACATGGGGATGATAATGATTAAAATGCTATTAATATGATTCACCAAATTGATTAAAATAGAATGAATCTCTAAAATAAACCATGAAACTTCATGAGGAAGGTAGAATAAAAATATCACTTGATTGAAATATTACCTAGGCCACTAAAACTATATAAATACATTTAAAGTCACCATTGGTGTTTATGTTCACGCCTCTAAATGATGATGTATTAAAGAGAACACCAATCACTCTTCACTGGATGGAGTTTCTTGTCCCATAGAGCATGATAAAACTATTATAACTTAAATTTTCACCCTTGAGAGGGAATATTAAATATAGCTCACTTGATATATATAATTGGATTAGTCTTAGGTTATAGATGACCTCTAAGTAGACTAAACCTCTAGATTTGGAATAACTCCCTTGATGCTTCACCCAAGCTAATACTAAACTATTTATTTCAAAGGAAAAGGGTAAGATAAATGAAATTAACCTAAATAAGGAGGTGATGAACCAAAATATTGATCATTACCATCTAATTACATATGCACATGTAAACCATGAGACTAGTCTGAACATACGCTACTCTAAATCTAAATCTTTTACATCAGCATTTCAATATGTAAGTTATGATATATGATTAGGATATGAGGAATAATAAAGAGGTCTAAAATTACATTAATTAATAGTTAAATACACTCAATCATTACACTTTAATTGAACACTTCACATAACCTGCAAGAGAAACTTTCAAACTGCATGTAGGTGCTAGAATAGGACAACATGTCAAGGAAGACTAAGTAAATCAATTAACAAGATCAACTATACATACATACACACTAATTATAGCCATAAAATGAGGTAAAAATATAATTATTCTTGATCAAAGGATTAAAAATGAGCAGGTATTCACCATACTAAGGTGAAGGATCCATAACAAGCGATTCAAGGAAACATATATAGGAGAATGTGAGGAGAGAGAAAGAGAGGTGTAGGGGATACATAGGCAAGAGTTATCCACCTAAAGTATATTATAATTAAAAATTTAAGGGAGTTTAAGATAAATTTTTTCCTTCCTCTTTGACACATGTTACTCATTTTGATGAGGAACTTCACCAAGTGGCATAGGGGCTCTTGTTTGAAGAGGTACAAGCACTTCTTGAAGGAGAAGTTATAATTTATAAACTTGACACATGGAATATTAGATTCATAGAGAAATATCCATGACATAATAGGTGTCTTAATGCTTCATATAATTTTTTAAGAGATTAATATAAAGTTTCAATCTTTTTTAAATGAATGAAGACCCATAATTTGATTGAAGAACTTGCTTGGTTGAAACGAGGTCCACAAAACAAGTTCATTTTGACATATTATGTCTAATTATTTAATTGGGACTATTATCACAGATTTGATACCTCTTAATCACTCTTTATTATACCTTATATCTCCATTCAAGCTCAAAACCATCTTCAAGATTGAGGCATAGGTACATTAAGCCTAATAAGAACTCTTGATTGCATGTTGTTTACCCATATGTGTCTTGAAACCTTCAAGTGGTGTTATAGTCACTATATAATTATTCACGAGGAATTATAATCTTCCTACCATATCTTATTTAGATCATATATGATTCCAAGATAATCCATTAGGTCTATTCTCAATCAAATTCTATGAAAAACTATCAAAACCTACCTTTTTAGGTGCATAACAATCATTTCTAGGTCAAATTATGTATAATAGTGATTCACACATTCCATCACTCTAATTATTTAGAGGTCTAAGATGGTAATAAAAATAAATGAAGTCATTTCAAGGCTATTTAAATCTACTTTAGGCACTTAGGAGGCTAATTTCTTCCATCAGGTTACTTGAAAGGGCTTAGGTAGGGTTTAAGGCACTCTAGCTCTTAAGGATGATTTACAAAGTAGTGGACATGGATAAATGACATAATTATTGTAATCATGAGTATAAAAACCCTTCCATCTTCCCAAAACTCCATTCCCCCCATGCATCTTCTTGTGTGAGATCACATGTAGGAAATGTGACCTTTTCAAGTAATACAAGTCTGATGACGAACTCAAGAAAGACTATTTGGTAGAATTAGGAGTCATAATGATTATTTTGAGTTTTGAACACCTTATAAAGGTTTGTTATACTGATAATTACATGTTTAGATGGTTATATTTTTTTTTGACCCTTCAAACCTTCTAGACCATGCATTAGGCCACTCTAAGGGTTTGTGGATAGTTCTATGCTCTTAACCCTAATGCCCCTCTATTTTTCATTTTTCTCTTCATCTCAATAATTTAAACTGCATAATATATTTTTATTACATCATACTTACCTCCTAAATCTCTTAAAACCTAAAAAAACTTCTTAAATATGTGAGTTTTCTTGGATTTTCATACATAGACATTTTTATAACCATTTAGGTCCTTTGAGCCTAGTTAGACATCTTACCCTTTGGATTGACTTAAGTAACTTTGTGAATCTTTGTGAATATATTGTTTCCATTTACATGGTTTTTTGGCCTTCATGAATTTATGGTTTCCAATTAATTGCCACACTTCTCTTCCATATTCCTAAAAAGGCCTATAGGT
Organism: Torreya grandis; assembly: GCA_037957365.1. Classification (NCBI taxonomy): domain Eukaryota; kingdom Viridiplantae; phylum Streptophyta; class Pinopsida; order Cupressales; family Taxaceae; genus Torreya; species Torreya grandis. Next base: position 1,262,051 of record JARHVA010001579.1, read on the forward strand.
GGTATTTTGACCTTATGACTGTAAGTCTAAGATAAACTCTCCATTAATTAGTGTTTTAGTGGTTTTTTATTAAATTAAATTTGTGTTTTAATTTTATCACATACCTCACCAACTTATTATTTCATTTTTAAAACAAAACTTGCACCCTCTTTTCATCTTTGTGCTAAAACTGTCTATTGGTTGTAGCTGCATATTAGGCCTTTTTGATTGTTAGACACTGAGGTTTGAGATGTTATTTATTAGTTTTGAATTTATTGATGATATTAATGAGGATATAAACCTTATTCACTTTCATCTTACCTTTCTCCACTCCTTAATCTTCACTTCTCATCATAAGTATGTCTTCCTTGACTCTACCCTTTAACAAGCCTATAGGTACATATTAGGCTTAAAGTTATCTCTTTCTCATGATTTGTCATCTTTGATCCTATTTTACCAATATATACATTATGAAATATATATTATAATATATTATGAATTTTTAAATGTATCTCACCAATTCATTCAACATAAACCATGCACTTTTCTCCATTTAATCCTTGTACCTTGTGTGATTGTCTTACATGGAGTTTGGAGTTTAGACACCCATCCATGGTCTTAATTGTGATATTATAGGATGTTTTAGGGTTATATAGATGATTTTAGGTCTATAATAGGTCTTTATAGGCCTATACACAACATATAATAGGGTTTATGAGTCATAAATGTCTATTGATAGGTCTACAAACTTGTGGGTGGTGTAATCATATAAAATGTCCAAATTGGTAGTTTGAGTGTGGATTGTGACACCCTATCCATAATTACCTATTTCATTCTCTTATTACCATTTTACACACCTTTTTTCTCATTACCAATCATCTAAAAACTTATAGACCCTATTTCTAACTCATCCAGACCATATTTCCTAGGCCAATCCTAACTCCCCAGGTCTCGAGCTTGTAGGATAGGAGTACCATAACTGGACTATAACACCAGACCCTAGGGTGTCCAATTTTTTACACTTATATTTATTTGCATTTTGATCCCAAACAATCATTTTCATTTGACTCTTATTCTTCATTATGTTAGCCTAGTGCAAATACATCTAACCCATGACCAATAGTTCCCTATAAAATCCCATCCAAATCTTATTTACAAGGGAAGTGAAAAATATTACAAAGCAAGAAATAATACAAGCAAAATACTAAGGCAAACTTCCCTATTTTATACATACAGTCACCCAACATATTTATGCACATATTAAAACTCTCATACTATTCCTTAGCCACCTCAAGCACTCTCAATTTGACATTATTAAATTTTCATCACACTATTGCACAAAGCACATTAGGTGGGAGAACTACATATGACTTGATCCCTCTTCAAAGTATTGGTATGTAGGTAGCATGCCCACATAAGGGGTGTAGATCACATGTTTAGTATATATTATACATACTAACCCCCCCTTTTTAAGTAATTCAAATATTATTTATCAAACATGATGGAGGGTTAGGGTTTGAATATTAAATCATCTCTATAACAAGCTCCATTGACATTTAACACTCAAGATTTTATAGGTAGGCTCACACAAGAACAATGCAAAGAACCCATAAAATTTAGGTCTCTGTGACTAGTTTGGACAATAGCAATAGGAGTGAATAACAACATTAGACCTTAGAGTGTCCTATTTTTGGTACTCTTATCCTTTCACTGAATGAAATCTAGATCTAGGTTCATAACACTATCTCAGTCTTGCATAACCAATTTCAACCTCTATTTCATCCATCTCAGTCTAGTTTCAAGCTAAGTTATATTTCTTCTAGTTTATTACTATTTTTAGAAAGGTTAAAAAAAGATAAATAAATTATAAAAATTAGGACTGTAATTATTGAAATATTATTTATTGATTTATTAATCCAGACCCTTAACTAAAATAGGAATAAGACTCCATTATTCCCAAATAAGTTAAATCGGGTGGATTAAACCCATTTTAATTATACCTATTAGCATGTTTTGAGTCTTATATCCTTTATAAGACCTCCTCACTCTCTAATGAAACTATATTTACCACCATTTACCTTCACTTTTCATGCTTTAATAACTTATCTCCATGACTACAATTTGAATTGAAAACATGTCACCGAGATTTCGCTCAAAGAGATCAACTTAGGTGATGATTACAAGTTAATGAAGAGTATAATAATATTAGGGAGTTCATATGAGATTACATGGGACTTTAAAATGAATTTTAAACTCTCATTCTACCTTTCAAGGACTTCAAACATGTTTGATTTATTGAAAACACCTCAAAACTTCACAAAACTAGTCTATCTCATGCAAACAGTGAGAGGGAGGCTCAATTTTGCTAGTTAATACACATGCATGATGTAGATGATGGATTTTGGTGTCATTTAGATCATTTAATACCTTTATATCACTCTTTAGTGGTTTATCTTCTTCCATTGAGTTCACAAGTGCAAACTTAAAGACAAAATTGATCCAATGGGGATTGTAGTCACTTTTTAACCCCTCAAACTCTTAAAATTGTTCATACAGATGGTGGATTAAATATAAAAACAAATGAAAATAATTTTAAGATAATTAGGGTCCATTCATATGGTAAAAAACTTATGTCCCAACTCTCTTCTCTTCATCAACTAAACACTTGAAATTTTCCTTTGTGAGCTTGTTAAGAGCTCGATAGGAGAGATAGGATGTTTTTTGCCAATTTTGAAGTTGATAATGATATAAAACTTATAATATAAATCTAAAAAATTTATAGGGACATAAAAAAATCTATTTATTAAACTTATCTAGATCTCTCTATGTTGCATTTTGCTTTACATGCCTTTGACAAGTTCCTTAAACATTGATATTTAAAATTCTTGGGATTTTATTGGCCCCACCACCACTTACACATTGTACCTAACTTGTATAAGCATGAATCAAGATAGAACACCTTGAAATTAATTTAAAATTTTTTATAGACATTAATAAATCATTTAATCTCTCTCTTAGTAAAGACAAGGATTACCTTAACTTTCCCAAAAGAACCTTAAACTTTGTTAAACACAAAAGTGAGACCACCCTAAATGAGTATTTGAAGAACCTAGATGGTTATCAACAAATTTAAAATGAGCCAAATATAAATATTTTTTATGAGCTTGATCTATGGTAGCCAAAATTTGGCTAATAGGTACCTAGACCATATTATAGCTAGACATCATAATTCACTAAGAAGTACATAAATGAATTCATTATGTAAAAGACTAGACTATTACATAATAAACCAGGTAGTTTGGATCTAAATGACATGATTATTTCCCTCATGTTATCCACACGTGTGGACCATATATAATGCATCAAATTTTTTATATTTAGATCATCCCCACTTGCTACAAAATATCCATCCAAATGTTGACAAATTAAAAAACCCAATGGTGGGGCCAGAATGTACTCTAATTTCCTTGCCACGTATCAATGTTTGAGAGATAAATGGGGGATTAAAAAAATATATCTACATGTGCTCTTACTTTTTTATATTAACAATTAATTCCTTTTGAGCATTGTTATATCAGTGGAAACTTTGGTAGAGACTATGAAACCTTGTCAGTTTTAGCATTGGGTGTGCACTTAGGTGATTTTTATTTTTTTACTTGAATTTGTTTTTAGGTCTAAACTAATTTTTGTGTCAAACCACATTGAAAAAGGAGTCAAAAAAAAAAAAAAAAAAAACTCATGTTACACACACCACTTTGAGTAAATAAGTGTTATGCTATTGAAATCACTCAAAACATTTGCCTTAGATTGATATTTTTAAAACCACTTTTGTACACTTGTTTAAAGAGATGTTGTTATGCTTACCAATTTTTCCCAAGACATTTACCTTTGTTCAAAACCAAGTCCAAAACTATTTGTGTACTTTTGTCCCAGAAGGTGTGTTTATGTTTCTAGTTTGAGTATGAGATATTATTCATTTAAAAATCTAAGTCTTTTGTACCAAGTTTGAAATTCATATTTCAAAGTTAAAATCCAAAACTAATTGGTCTATGACAAATTATTTCCTAATTTGGTCTTGGGAGTTCAAATTTTACATTTGGATTGTGCAACTTGGATTAATTTATCACTTGATTTAAATACCTTTACCTAGACCTAGGAGTGGTTTATTTTCATGTGTCTCAAACCAATTCACCATCTCAAACTAAATTAAAAACTCATTATTCAAGAATAGTTATAATCATGGATAGTTTATATTTGAGTCTTTCCTATCACTTGGTATTGAATGTTTTACTCTTTGCTCTTAGTTTGAAACATATGACTAGAGTAAGTTCTTTGTGAAAAGGTAAATTTCATCTTAATTTCATATTCTAAGATTAATACATGTGTCTATATCAAGTATTCCAAATCATTTACCTTAGAGTAAGATTCATTTCAAGATTTTACCTCAACCATTTTGTTTCCAAGTCTAAATTTGTGATGTTGGCTTAAGACCTAGCATTATTTTCACGTCTTAGACCTAGTTTTTTCCTTTCCAAGTCTATATTTGTGACATTAGATAAAGACCTAGCACCTTTTGTTTCATTTTTAGACCTAGATTAAGTTTATTTGAAGCACCTTTCCAAAGACTAGTTTTATGATTTCCTTCCAATTTACCTTTTCCTTAAACCTAGCATCAAAATTTCAAATTTTAGCCTTTTTCAAATATATAAAGGTTTTTATCCAATTAAAAATTCATGAGTCATATTTAGATCTATTTTAAAGAGATAAGTGTGTTTTAGTTATAGTTTTTATATCATTTTTTGAGCTTTCCAAAGTTGCCTTTTAGACCACATTTCTAGCATTTACAAACATTAGACACTTTTTTCTTTGAGAGATGTTAGCCATATATTTATATATGCCTTGATATATACATAGTGTGACCATGTATAATATATATTATGAGAACATAGTCACAAATGACCCTTTTATTCAAGAGCTATATGGTGATGATGTAGCTTATGAGACAGATCCATATCCCTCTTATGTTACTCAATATATGGAACAAGGATAGTACCTGTGATCAAGTAATTTGAAAAAGAGAGGAGGTTAGATCAAGTTTTAGTATATAAAAACATGAAATCAACACACTAACATACTAACATCTCTAATTCTAGATCTTAGGGGGATCTTAATTAACAAATAATAATTGAAAACCCAACTAAAATGCAAAGAACAACAATCTTTACCTTTCTTAGGAGATCCAAATGATTTACTAATTGGATTTCTTGGATTGTGCTCAAAAGGTATTCATCAATGGGGCTTGGATATATCCATCTCCTCTTGGAACCATGCTTGGCTTGGCTGGCCTAATTTTAGCATTATAACACTATGCATTTGCTTTATGGATCAACTCCAACATTATAACTTCACTATGTTTCAAGATCCCTAAGTGAAGAGCTATATGCTTGTATTTATATAATTTGATATCAACTTGGAATGAGTTAAATCATTACCTTGTTTATCTTAAAATTAACTCTAGTAGAGTTATGATTTATCAAGCACTCATGATTTTCAATAAAAAGACATGGTCTCCAAAAAGATATTTTGTAAAAGTGACAACTCACAAAAGGTAATGATTAACTTTTAAGATGCTCTTGATATTTGAATTTTCATTTTTTGATAATTGATTTAATTTCTCATGGATTAATTCAATCAGGAATTGATTTTATTTAACATGGTAATTAATCCTTTTTAAGATTTTGAACATTTTTGAATGATTTTGAATTAACTGATGGTGCATTTGTTCAATTTAATTGATTAATAAGCCAAATTTATTTATTGCATGGTTATAAATCCAAATTTGAGACATTTAGAAAATTTTAGGCTAAATGGTCAATGGTTGGTAATAATTGGTCTAAAGTTAGATAAGAAGCCATTAGTGGCCAAATTTAGGTATCTATAGTTTTCCCTTGTTTGGGAAGGCATTGCAAGTTATAAGCACAATAACATATTCTCAAATAAAAAATGCTATTTTGTACTTACCACTTCAATAATGATGACTAAACTGTAGTTTCCCCCTCGAGGGAACAGTTGGCACAAGTAGGTTAGCATATGGTTCTTTGAAAAGAAAGAAGTGAAATGAAGGGACCAAAGAAAGGAAGATGATGGGGTGAGAACACAATGAGTTTTAAAAATTATTAAAAATCACTAAGAATGCCAGTGGGATAGTGTACAATGGTTTTTCCAAAGGTGGTTATAAGCATTGTAACCTGATAGTGGTAATGTTGTAAGATAACACAATGATTTGCCCAAAGGTAGTTATAATAATTAAGAAGTTGGATATGCCCCAGTTAGGATAGACAAAAAATATAAAAACACACCCCTATTTGGGAAAAATAAAGTAAATTTGGTGAGAACATAATGATTTTCCCAAAGGCAATTATAATCATTAAGAAATGTAGGTGGGATGGTGTATAATGATTTGCCCATAGGTAGTTATAATCATTAGACCCTGATTATGGTAAACATGATTGATTGGTTGATGATGATGATGATAACTTGACACAAAGGATAATTATCAATTGAAAAAACCTAATAGTAAGGAGATGCACATCCAAACCAACAAAGGTTAAAATTATTTTGTGGTTAATTACTCTATTTGGGATATGACTAGGATGTTGCTAATGTCAGTGTCAGGGAGATGTAGATGTTATCATTACTAAGTATACTTATTAAAGATAATTTTTTTATAGCATTGTATGGTAGGAATCATGATAGAACACCATGAGAACTAGGCCAAAAAATGCATAAGGACTGGCTCCCATAATCCAATACTCAGTGAAAATAATGCACCAATGATAAAACCCATGATGACAAAGTAGATGGATGAATATGAATGGATTCAAGTATATGTGCAAGGAATCACCTAATTAATACACATAGATTTAATTAAGGTAACAATACTTAAAGAAAACAAATAGGCACACAAACAAACAATACAAAAAAGAAACAAACACTAGTTAATCCTAATGTTAGTATAAATCACATGACTTAAACCAAACAAATATTACCCCTATAAAATAAGTGATAACTTAACAAATAAAAATTACTAGGGGAATAAAAGAAAAGGAAGGGGGTGGATGAGATATCTCTATATTCACCAGGAAAGTGGACACTACTTACATAGTTCTATGGACATAATATTCAATGAAAACTTCATGTCAAATGTAGTTCTCCCAAGAAATGGGAATAAAATGATAACTAAGGAAAAAAATAATGGATGTGATAGAATAATAGGAATGGTCTTGTAAAATGGAAATTAAATTGGATGAAAGGCCAAAAAGTATGGGGAAACTAAGTGATAAGTGATTTAATTATGACTTAGGGTTCCCAAAATCCTTAAGGCAAAGAAGTGGTCAACGTTTTTGGTTTTTCTAAACTATTTTACAAATGTTTTTGAAATTTTTGAATATCTCCTCTCAAATGAGAATGATGAGATATTAAAGGGTTCAAGCTTGAAAAATGGTGAGAGCATTACTTAGGTTGATCATAAAATGGTGAGAGCATAGTGAGGTTGTTTATAAAATGATGAGAGAATGGCTTAGGTTGATCACAAAACAACAAGATCATGGCTTAAGTTGTTAAAAAAATGGCAAGATCATGGCTTAGGTTTCTCATAAAATGGTGAAAGTGTGGCTTATGTTTATCATTAAATGTTGATAGCATGGCTTAGGTTGTGTGTAAAATGGTGAGATCATATATTAGGTTACTCACAAAATGATGAGAGCATGGCTTAGGGTGACTAAGCTAAACTCGATAAGTATCAATTACTACCTACATAGTTCCAAGATAGGACCTCAAGTCATTGCATTTCTACCTAATAGTGAAGGAATCTAACTAGTATAACATCTAATTGAAATAAAATAGACACAATTGGTATGAAGGCATAATATGGTATAGAAAATAGCTAGTTGGTATGTTAAGGTATAGTAAATAATTATTAACCCTAATTTGCCCATAAGCAGTTATAACTAGGATAAAATAGCATAGTTGAATGATACTAATTTTACCATAGGTGGTTATAATTAGTAATAAGATTGGTGGGACACTGATTTACCCATAAAAAATTATAATCAAGCACACTTGGTATAGATAATGGAATAAGAAATTAAGGATGTAACTACCAAACTACTATCTTACTACTCCAAAATATTGCCTCTATCTGGAATATTTGAAAGAACTACTAAAATTGAATCTAAATCCTCTTTATGAAAGTGGCTATGGAACCAATGGAATGTAACCAAGGTCATAAATTTGGGTATGGAAGGAAAAATCAACTTAGTTGATGGGGAAAGTATGGCAAAACAAATATGTGATAGGAAAAAGTGACAGGTTGGTAGGATGATAGGATGGTAAAAGAAGAATGATAAAATGGTACAACTTGAAATTCTCTTTATAGATAATACATCAAGTCACTCAAGCATAGTACTACTTGAAGTGGATAATGTTCATCATCTCATTAAGTTTATTTCCATCTGGTGTGGTGAACCTATATACTCCCATTCCATAGTTTGCCATAATGATGAAAGGACCAATCTAGTTGGGTTTAAATTTGACTTTATGCTTATTTTCATCCATGGTATTCTTTTGGTTCTCTTTAAGGATAAGATCACTAAGTTTAAATTCTCTATGTTTCACATGCTGATTATAGTGACCTTGGAGTTGATTATGATAGGATTGGAGATTTTTAGTGTAGCTATGAATTTCTCATAAAGTAACTCTAGCTGTTATAGGTAAGCTACTCAATAGTCATTATTGTCTACGACAATATTGAAATAGATGCATAGAGAAGGCAATTCAACCTCAATGGGAAGAATGGCCTTAGTTCTATAAACAAATGAATATGAAGTGGCCCCTCTGGGGGTATGGTGATTAGTATGATATGCCCAAAGGGTGAATAATATCTAAAGTTGCTAATCATGGATAACATCATTAACAATTATTTTTAGGATGTTGACAATGGTTTTGTTTGATGCTTTAGCTTGGTAATTACCTTATGGGTAATATGTTGTGGAAAAATGTTGTTTGATTTTATACTCGGTACATAGTTTTTTGACATCCTTTTACTTGAATGATCCTCCATTATAAAATATAATGTTGGAATGGATACCATAATGATAGATGAGATGGTTAAAAATAAACTTGGAAATTTATTTTCCAATCACATAAGTGAGGGGTATAGCTTCAATCCATAGTGAAATATTTGGTGGCAGTAAGGATATGTTTATGGCCATTAGATGAGGTAGGGTTTATCTTACCGATGAGGTCAAGGCCCCACATAGAAAATGTACATGGTGTCAACATTGGTTTTAGAGTTTTAGTGGGGGCATGAATCATATTGACATGTCATTGGCACTTATCACATCTTTTCACATATGCATCTAAATTTACATCCATCATGGACCAATAATAACTAGTATGCAAGAGATTTTTGGATAGGACTACCTTTTTGGTGTGGGCTCCACATACTCCTTTGTGAACTTCCCATAATGGGAGTGTATATTTTACTAAATTTAAACAACAAAGTAGAGTTCCATTAAAACTATGGTGGTAAAGGGTTGATCCAAGTAAGGTATAATGTGTGGTTATATGGATGAAGGATTTGGATTGATTTTAGGATAGGTTAGGTGGTATAATTTGTTCATGGAGGTATTTGTAAAGGTATAAGTACCAGATAGAGCTAGGACCAATAATATCACAAATCATCACAATAGTTAAAGGTTCATGAGCTGGTGCTAACAAATTCTTGATGAGGAATTGATACTATTTAGCCATGTCTATTTGGTGAATTAGAGATCCAATAGTATCCATAGAATTTACTATTCTGTTACTTGTCCTTGGTATATATTCAAATTAAATTACGATATTCTACTACTTGAGAGTGTTGACCATGGCCTTATATAGAACTAGCTTATCATATCTGGTCTAAAAGTGGTCTATAACCTGATTGATGATTAAATAAGAATCACCATAAACCATGAAATGAGATACATTCCATTGTACCACTTATCAAATTCTGGTAATAAGTGTTCATATTCAGCCATGTTGGTATAAGGAAAGATGATCCTAAATAATTTAGGGATTAGATCCCCCCGTGGTGTAATAAATAAAAGGCCTACCCTTGATCCATGTGTTGTGAATGATAAATCAAAATATAGCTTCCAATGATGCTACTAAATAGGTGTGTTAATTATGGTTATTATGGATTTATCAAGAAATTGGAATGTGAGTGGCTTCGTATTAACAAGGGGTGCTTTAGCAAGTTGATCTATAAGAACTTACCCATTAATATATTTTTGGTTGACATACTTGATGTCAAAATCACTGAGAATCATGATCCATTTGGCTATGTGGCCTTATAAAGATATTTTAGATAGTAGATAATTGAGTGGATGTTCTTTTGTAATAACCATGGTCTTATTGTTTAACATGTAATGGCATAGTTTTTGAGCTATGAAGACCATGGCTAAACAAGATTTTTCTATGGGAATATAATTATGTTCATACATGACTAGTGTATGGATTAAATAGTACATGTCATGCTCTTTTACATTATCATCATGCTGAGCCAAAAGTTCCCCTAGGGCATTGTCAGTAGCTGATAAATATAATAATAATAGATTTTCAAGTATAGGAGGCAACAAAATAGGTGGATTCACTAGATAATCCTTTAGCTGCTAAAAAGCTATTTGGTAGTGATCATCCTAGTGAAATGTGAGTCCCTTATTAAAAATATGCATAAAAGGATGGAATTTTTTGGCCAACTATGATATGAAGCATCTGATAGACTGGATCTTACCATGGAAACTATAGAGATGCTTCAAATTAGTTAATGGTGGCATCTATATTATGGCTTAGAATTTAGTTGGATCAAATTTAATACCTTGATGAGACATAATGAAGCCTATAAATTTCCTTGATGTGACTCCAAAGACACACTTCTTAGTATTACGTCTAACTTTGTACTCATGTAGTCTTTCAAATATTTTGTGTAGCGCTGCTAGATGATCAACCTTGGTCTTTGATTTTCCAAGAATGTTATCAACATAGTATTCAATAATGTCATGCATCATATCATGAAATATGAAGGTCATGGATCTTTGATAGGTGGCATTTACATTTTTAATACCAAACAACATAACCTGATAAAAGAATGTTCCCCATAAAGTGGTGAAAAAAATTTTGTGTTGGTCTTTTGGTGCTATCTTGATCTAGTTGTACCCTAAAAATCCATCCATTAATGAAAGAATTTCATAACCTACTTGGATTTGAATATCATGTAAATGTTTGGAAATGGAAAATAATTCTTATGGAAAGCTTTGTTTATATCATGGAAATCAGTATAGATTCTGATTCCTTCTAGATTTTTACTAACTGGCATAATATTGGAGATCCACTCTGAATAGTTGATCGACTGAATACATCTTACTTCCAAGAGTCTTTCTTACTTTTTATTCACTAATAAAAAAATGTGAGGATGCATCTTATGCAAATTTTATTTTACTGGTTTGGCATAAGGATTTACCACAAGGTGGTGCATAACCAAAGTGGGGTCCAAACTTGACATGTCAAAATATGCCCATGCAAATACATCAATAAATTCCCTCAAAAGGGATGTAAGGAATTCATGCTCCTTATCAGTAAGGGACACACCTAGACTGATCCACTTTGGGTCATTTGGGGACCTGATGTTCACCTTTATTATGTCCTCCACTAGAAGGGTTAAACCATCTTCAAGGATAATGGGCAATGATTTGAACTAATTGACAATGTTAGAGTCCTCTGTTAAGACTTATTCTTCAAGCTCCCCTAGGCATGATGAATTAAAGTCCCCCAATGGGAGGTTTGGCCATGTAACAAAAACTATTAGAAAGTCCTAAATGATTTAATAAAAATCTTGTTGTTCTTCACAATTGAACTTAGACTCATAGACAAGTTCTCATTTGTGGTCTCTTGATCTATGCTTGAAGAAGGTTGAACACCCCCATATAATGGTGCCTAAAATAGGTTTTCAACACTATAATGGAAATTTTTATTTACTTTTTCCCTAGTCAGAAAGTGATTCAAAGAGGTTTTCACTTTAGGATTGTAATGTTTTATCTATTTTCTTTTATCTAAGGGTGGTCATTTACTATAAAAAATAGGCTTCAGGATCTAACTTGATTGAGAACCCTGATTTATGGTTCCCTAATAGAATATTATCTCTAATGCCTAGAAAATCATAGAGAGCCTCATCATTTTTAAACTCATCAATTGACATGTTGGATTCTTAGTGGTCCTAGTCTATCAGTCATAGATAATACACTGACAGTGGGTTGTGATGAATGACTGGTTTAAGGGCACAAAGGGAATGAGGGTTAAATAGGTTAGCCTTAGATAGGTTATAAAAAAGGATATGATTGAACTTTGCTTCATTATTGACATCATCATCACTAGTCAATGGCAATGAAACACATTTAAGGTACATAGGGTCACCCCTAGGTGGTTTAAATCTAAGTCCATACGACCCTTTATATCTAGTCATGGAAATTAACACAAGTGTTCCTTATTGATTTGGTCTAAGGTCTCTTCCTTCATAGTCTTGATTCTTCATGATCCTATTGGGAATATGATACTTTGCATTCTCATAACAATCATCTTTCTTGTCATTGTATAACTATGATTCATCTCCTCTAAGAGGGTCTTATTCTAGGCCAGATACTGGTATAAATGTGATGAGTTTTAGATTATAATTTTAACCTTTACCCTTTTATTTCCATTTTGGATGAAGTGTCTTGGCTTTAGGTCTTCCATAAGACTTTACGTTCTATGGAAGGTTTGCAATGTGAAAGGTATCATGGGTCAAATACTCTCTTGGGACATTAGTTGAGATGGTATAATGATTGGATATTTCAAGAGGTTGCATGTGGGAAAGGGAATAAAGGGTATTAGGATCAATGTAATTATCCTCTATCAAATCAAGGAGTATTACCTTTCCCTTATCCTATTTGGCTCATATATTCATGCTAAAATGATAGTTATAGATTTTGAACTTGACCTCTAGGTGTTTCTAATGCTCGTATGGATACAAATCTCCTAGTATACAAACTTTCATTCTTGAGTGGGAAAACTTGATACATTAGTGCAACATTGATGGGATGACATGAATTTCATGTAACCAAGGTCTACCCAAAATCATATTATATGACAAATCAAGATCTAGCACATGGCAAAGAGTATCATGGGTCAAGGGCCCAAGGATAATTGGTAAATAGATGGTACCTTGTGATTCTCATTCTTCATTATCATAGGCTTTGATGGTTATTGTTTCTACTTGAAGATCTACCATTGTGTACCCAAGAAGCTTGATGACCTTTAAAGACACTATGTTTAGATCTGATCCATTATCTATAAGGACACATTTCACTTTATGTTACTTTATGAAAACTTCAATGTATAATGGATTATTATGCAGTGGGCCAAGGGATGACATATCAATTTGGTTAAAAGTGATTTTTTGGGCTAGAGTTAGGTTTCCAACTAAAGCATGGAATTTGTTTGGGGATTATCACTTAAAATAGTAGACTGGATAAGGAATTTATTCAAAATGTTTTGTGGATTGTTGACATATGCAACAAATATAAAATGGATATTTATGCTGGAATCTTTTGTAATTATTCCACAATGTCAAACTTCTTTTCTTGGTTAGTGTTAGATGGCTTGTTCTAAGGTATAATGGTTGGTTAGGTGATGGTTCAAGTGGTAGATGGTTATGGGCCTAAGATGGTAGTCTTTGACCTTTAAATTGTGATTGCAAAATTGGGATTAAATGTAGGACCATGATTTCTAATAAATGATGGTGATGGTGGGGGACCAGATAGGATAAGTCTTGATTACTAGTGTACTTTTGCATGGTCATGAGGCAATGATGAGTTATCAGTATACGGTCCAAAATTAGTAATCTTGTTTGTTGTTATACTTGTTTTTAGTCCCAAGTCAAAGATGGATTATCAATGTGAGTTGGTGGATTGGTATTTGGTCTCATATTGATGAAGATGGTGTTAACACAACATCCTACAATATGACCTACAACCCTATTTTAGGCATGTGTAATTACATGGTAGGTCTATTGGTTATTGTCATTCTGACTTTAGTTCTATCTATTTTTTAGATGTTATTGGTGATTCTATTAATTTTATTGGTTTAACGTTGGTTATTGAAACTATTATTATTGGTGTTATATTGGTCATTATTATTGGTGTTACTATTAATATTATGGTTGGTTATTATCCAATGGAAAAGGGTTTTTAAAGATTCTAAGGTTTTGATTGGTAGTGGAAGCACCACCATCCAATGTTATCTCTCCATTTTCCAACATATTCTAAATCAAATTTTTAATTTGCACATAATGGCATAAATTATGCCTATTAACTTGATGATATTCATATAATTCATTTTGGTGATACCAATAAGGATAAGGAATGCCCTCAAGATAATGTTTTGGTATATTCCAACTAATTAGATTAGTGGTGGTGAGATTGAAAAACATAGATTCAATAGTTTTTCCAAGGTCACTAAAAATGTGATGAGTAGGCACTGTTCTCCTTGGAGGAGAGGTTTGTAATGAAAAAGGTTGATACATTTTTTGCATGGGCCTGGGATGAAAAGGTTGTGGGTTAGGAATAATTTGTATATGTTATGTGCACTAAAAAAATGGTGTTTACACCATTTAGACATGATGTAACTTAGTTACTCCACTTCCCATAACATTCTTCTTGTTGTTGAGTTGCTTTGGTCTGTCATTGTTATTGGCATGTGTTGGTTATGATGCTTGCACTTAGACTTGGTGATGGGTTTGGCCATTTCCTTGATTGGTATTTTGACTCTAATTTGATGAAGTAAGTTTTATGATCCCTTTGTTAATAAGGGCTCACTCAATTAATAAACCTTTTTCAATGATCTCTTTAAAGGTATGCACACACTACAGTTCTAGATGATAGGATATCTCATTGTGAATTTTTTTGGTAAACACAATGGCTAATTGTTTATCTAGTAAAATATGAGTGAATCATATTGAAAAGGCTCTCCATATCTATAGATAACTTGAAAAACTTGCATCAACCTTTTTTTTTATCTTGTGTCAAGTCGACCAATGAAATCTCATGCTCGAGATTTATGAAAAACACTGTACAAACTTATTTGAAAGATCATCAAAATATGATAATAAATTTTTGGTAACTTTAAAAACCAATCTAAGGATTGTCCTACTAGACTCCTTGGGAATAAAAATAAAAGGTATATGTTGATATATGACATCAGATGGTATGCAATAAATAACTTGGTCAAATGAGCCTTGGGGTCACCTTTCCCCTTATATTTGTCAAATTTTGGTGGATCATATCCTAGAGAAAATAGTGTCTATAAGTACTCCATATTAAATGGATAATAAAACACATCACCCAACTTAAAATATTTGGTTTGTTTCCCATCTTAGATGGCAATAATTGCATCCTTCATCTATTGTAGTTCTTCAGCTAAGAAACTAGAGGGAACATTGGTTAGGTGGAATATTGGCTTGGGTAGATGTTTGAGTAGTCACAAGTGGAATATTTTTATTAGGGTATGATGGAAGTATTTAATAAGGTAGGTTGGTTTATTTGAGGAATGGACTAAAAATTTGCATGTGTGGATTAGGGTGTGATTATTGAAATTACATGTACTACAACACTATATTCTAGTTAGGGTTGGATATGTGGGCTTGATTTTAGGGACTTTGAGGTTGATATAGAGGGATATAATTATACTTTGCCTATAGAGGTTGAATAGGGACATGCTATAGACTAATAAAACATTATTTTTGAAGGGGTACTTGTGAACCAAGACCCTGTCTTTGAACTAGTGGCATGTTCTACGTAAAAGGCAAAGGTTGCTTGATCAATACTTGAGGAACATTAGAACCCCTTTGTTGCATGAATCCTAGTTGGGAAGTGGATGCATGTTATAGATTCAAAATTTATTGATAACCAATAATCATACACTATTTATTATACATCATTTAGCTTTGAATTGGTATATTGGTCTGTGAAGAAAGAGGTATGATCATTGCTACCTAGTGAGGTGGAACATTGGTTGCCCCCTATTGAGTTGGAAATATGTTCTACCTCTTCTACATTGGAATTTTTTATTTTACTTATTATTATGGAAAACTAATCATTACCTATTAGGGAGGAATAGGATTTGTCACATTCTATTATTGAGGCATGGCATTAGTTGTTGGATAGATACCTTACCCTATTGGTTGAGCACTTGAAGAAGTAGATGGTTATAAATTAGTGGTAGTAGTTGGTTGAGGTTGGGACATAGAAATAGCTACTCCCTAATTTGGATAACCACTCATGATGTTAACTAAAGGTACACTTGTTTTCATACTAGTTATTTGTTTACTTACACCACTTTGGTTTAGATTGGATATTACCTGCACATTGTCCACTATGTTTTGCTTAGTACTCTATGTAGAAGCAACAGAAACTTCTTTGATGGTTTGCATATGAAACAAGTTATTTAATGAAGTGTTTTTCATGAATGGGTCTATACCCTAATTTTCTTGACCAGTCAATTCTATTAACACTCCTGTTGAAGGAACTAAATCTATGAGAGGCTTATTTGATATGGTCATCTAATTAAAATTATGTGCTAGGTTCAAGTAAGTATGGTATGCTATCTGCATCTATAAAAAGTGATCCTCCATGAGGTCCTTTACTTTTACAAGCATACTAAGGTCTTGATATGCCATTAGAGCTAGAGCTAAAGGATTTCTAGAAGAAACATGTTGACTATATAGTATATTGTGAGGCATACTTACTAAACTTAGATAATAATCATGAGGGAAGTCTGATGGAAACTTATCCCCTACTTATATAGCTCTAACCAAAATCTTGTATCTATTTTCCAATAAATGATGCTCAAATAGATAAGGATCATATGTGAATGGTGTAGTAACATAGTACTTTTTTAAGGAAATGGTTCTTCAAATGTAGGTAACATATCTAGGTATTGCTCTATTTATTCTTGATCTTTATCTGAGTATGGAGGCATGTTAACTAAATAATGAGCTAATGGGTCTTTGTTTTATGCCTCTATTTGAGTGTTATAAGATGGATAAAGATCTGTATAATAAATAACATTGCATATATAGGGGTCTTAAACCATTTCTTCTTATGCGACTACATTACTAAATCCTAGATTGTACATGAGGCCACTATGAGTGTAGGAAGACATGTTGGGATCCATAGTAAATATTTCATGACCAAGAAGAATAGATTTCTACAAACTCTAAAAAAAGTGATGTCTAAAAAGAGGTTCAAACTTGATCTAACCTAGTCAAAAGGATGGATAGGTATATCCAAAAATATTGGTGCAATGATTTATGATAAAATAAGATAACATAAAATTTCTAATGTTACACATCTCACATAAAAAGGTCAAGTAGATGGATTAAAAATCAAAATGTTAGTTTCTAGGATCAAAGTGTTTCAAATGAGTCTAATCTAGGAAAAATAAATGTTGCTAGGTCTTTTGGCCAAATGTGGCATCAAAATCTAGGCTAAAAAAAAGGTATGCGATAGGACTTTTGGCCAAATGGTATCAAAATATAGACTTGAAATAAAGATTAGATATTTAATCTAATAGATTTGAAATACTTCTAACAAAATCTAGGAATTTGACTTTTAGACATAAACTTGATCAGTAAGTATGAGGTGTGATTATTTTCTCTTAAATAATGGAAAAAACTAGACTCTTTTGAATAATGAGATAGACAAAAATGAATGGTGTAAATTCACTAGATAAAGGCTCACAAATAAAACTCAAATTGGTTTGGAATTTTGTAAAAACTTGGACTCTATGTAAATAGGCCTCTGAAATAAGTTTCAAAATAATTTGAGTAGTGTAAAAATGCTAAAATTCTCAAAAGGTATGACAAATTTTTGCTTCAAAACTCAAAGGAAAAATGGTTTAACATGATTTTGACAGTGTAACACTACTCTCCTCAACTCAGATGACACAGGCACACAATTTGACAAATCTCTAAGGTAAAGTGTGATATCAAATAGACTTAAGACAAATGGTAAAATAGGAGAGGTAATACAAAATGTAGGCTATAACTCAAAACATGAGTGATATGAAAGATGATTTGAGTCCTACCAAATGATGATAATGATTATGATTCTAAAAATGGTCCTTAATTCAAGTTGGAAATTAAACTTAAGTTCCCTCAAGTTTAGTGAAAATGGAGAACCCACTTAATAAATCAACCTTATGAACTTAAAAAGGTGCAATTTAAAATTTAAATTATAAATGAAGGACTTAATAAAATTGGGCAAATGATCTAGACTCAAATGGGAATCATAACTGCACCAAAATGGAAGATATGACACAAAGTTTATGATAAATTTTTGAAAAAGGAAAAAGATGATTTTCACTTGGGCAGCATAATGCCTCCTTATTCAAAAAATGGTGGAAAATGTGTTTAGTTATGTAACCATTTTGTTAAATTTTTTTTTTGAATCCAAATAAGTCCAAGTAATCTAAGATAAAGATAACTCAACTAATTAATCATCTCAAGCCCTAAACTGACAAGGTATGGCAAAGTGGGGTTAACTAAACTAGCAAGTTTTCAAATATTTCTAGATGGATTAGATGCACAATAATTTCGTGTCAAAATTCAACATAAGTAACATGTAAATTGGGTCCACATCATATGACTTGTTTTAAAAAGGTCTTGACTTTTTTACAACCACTAAATCTATCACTTGCTTAGTGTAGTGTGATGTCCAACATGATCATACATCTTAGGCTTAACCACAAGTGATAGAAGATGGTTTAGATTCTCAAAACACCATCCCATTGGGGTGATCCCAATTTATATACCCCCAATTAAGAGGGTTTTAATACAATGTTGGGAGATGAATGCCTGGGTCAAGGCTTCCCTATAAAACTTATGGGAGGTAATGAAGTCCCCTTCACAAGCCTAGATGCAATAAAATTAAAAATAAGTAAAATATATTTATGGTTGTTTATAGATCACCTAATCCATGTGGTTCTTGAGGAGAACCTTCACAACATCTATTTTAAGCCTTTAGACTAAGGTACTTTGCAATGAAGATGACATTTTTGATTCCACAAGTTCTCTATAGTGGATGGTGGGAGAGCATACACACACACCTTCCTTTTTTCTTAAATAAAAGATAAATATGAAAACAATGATAAAAAAATGATTTTTTTTTGAAGTGAGTTCAATTTTAAAGAACTTTATGAAATATTTGGTGGTGTTCTTTAGATCCTTGGCATTAAGTTGCAAAACTTTGTAAAGAAACAATCACAAAACCATTCAAAGAAGCATCTAAGTTTTTTCTTCAGCACTAAATGAAAGTTCCTAATTATTTTTAATAAAAAATAATAATTTAAAAATATGTAATTAATATTGATTTTATCACTTTTCAACTAGGTCCTATAAGAAAATTGTCAGAGTGTAGTTTAACTTCACAACTCTTTTGTGAATGAAACGAGTAACTTGGAAAAGTATGCTCTTGGGTTTGGATGACCTATCGACCTAAAGGTAAAACCAAAAAATATAAACATGTTATTTTAGACAAATTTTATTAAAAATATCAACAAAAAAAATTAAACCTATGAAACATCCGAATAACAAGTTAGAAGGTTAAAATAAATAAAATTGAACACATAAAACATAAAAAACTATAGTTAGTGTTTTAATAATAAAATTTACAATATATATCAGCTTTTCAATAAATTTATATATGTTTCAAATAACTATAATATTCGCCTCTATAAAAAAAATCAGGCCAAAATAGTAAACATAAAAAAAGTTATTATCTCTATACTAGCCATTTTTACCAAAAAATTAGAAAATAAAAAGTGACAGTCACTAAAAGAGTCATAACTTCTAAACTAAAAATCATATTTTAATGAAATTTTTATTAAATTAGGATGAAAAAAGTAATAAAAATCTATAAAAAAATTCATAAAAAATAGTAAATTTAATAAAAATAAAAGCTATTTTAATAGTTATTTTTGTTCAAATATGTGGGGTGCACAATTGTGTCCCATCGAGAGTGCCATTTGTGATCAAGGAATTTGACAAAGAGATGAGGTTAGTTAAAGTTTTGATATATAAAACCATGAAATAAATAAACTGACATACTAAAATCTCTAATTATATGTCTTAGGGGGAGCTTAATGAACAAACAATAATTGAAACCCCAACTAAAATGCAAGGAACAACAATATTTACCTTCCTTGAGAGCTCTAAATGATTTCTTTATTGGATTGCTTGGATTATGCTCAAAGGGTCTTAATAAATATTATTTTTCTATCTACATCTCCTTTTGACATCATGCTTGTCTTTTCTTGGCTTGATTTTGGCATTATAACACTATGTATTTGCTTTATGGCTAAACTCCAACGTTATAACTCTATTATGTTTCAAGCTCATTAAATGAAGAGATCTAAGATTGCATTTATAGATTTTGAAATAAAAATGGAATGAATTAAATACTTACCTTGATTATCTTAAAATTAACCCCAATGGAGTTATGAGTTGTCAAGCACTTATGATTTTCAATAAAAAGGCATGAGTCTCCAAAAAGATATTTTTCAAAAGTGACAACTCATAAAAGGTAATGATTAGCTTTTAAGATGATCTTGATATTTGAATTTTACTTTTTGATAATTGATTTAATTTCTCATGGATTAATTTAGTTAGGAATTGATTAGGATTTTATTTTATTTAACATGGTAATTAATCCTTTTTAGGCTTTTGAACATTTTAAAATGATTTTGAATTAATTGATGGTGCATTTGTCCAATTTAATTGATTAATAGGCCAAATCAATTTATTGCATGGTTATAAAGCCAAATTTGAGACATTTATAAATTCTTAGGCTAAATGGTCAATTATTGGTATAAGTTAAGATAATAATCCATTGGTGGCCAAATTTAGGTGTGTACAGGACCCACTAGCATAGTACATAGTTGATGCACCTTTTTATCTAGGGAAAGAGCAAGAATATTTGGTCCAATAACTTAATAATATGCCACCCATCATCAAATAGGTCCAAAAGTATCAGCCCTACTATGTAACCACACGAATAAGTTATGACCCAAACTTGTTTGATCATCACTTACTTGAAAACAAGGATGATATTTTAGTCAGGGTTGTAGAGGTAGGAACCAAATTCTTGGTAGACTTTCCCCATGAAAGTTTACTTAGTTTAGTTAGAGTTCCTAGCAACACATATTGCATCACACCAATTAAACAAGCCTCAAATAGTTATCATTAGGTACTTGTTCCAACACATAACCAAGATCTTAATGTGATTGAAAAAGGAAAGGGCCCAATGGCTAACCGATTCACATAGATGTAGTAGGCATATCAGACGTATCTCAATTTAGCTTGGAATTTCAATGTTATATCCATTTAAAAAACCTAACTTATAGAGATAAATCCTTAAATAGGGGTGAAAATTTATTCTTTAGGCCATACTAATCTAAACATGGACCCATTTGTTGAAAATATGTTGGTTGGTGACATATTAAATGTCCTGACCATTAAGGAAGTGATTGTGGTTTCTACCCAAGACCATTTGAAAAATATAGTGGATAACAAGCAAGTGTATCCCAATTTAAACCAAGGTGGGTCAAAAACACCAAAAAAAAATTAACAAAAATAGGTTCCTCTTACCAATACTATGAGTGGTTCACAATGATAAGGGGAAAACATGTGTAGTTTCTAACCATAGTAGTCCACTGCCACCCATCAACCAACAACTTCTTGAAACATGTAATAAGGGAAAGTAGCTAAACAAAAATAAACAATCTACCCAAAAAAGTGTTGAACACTACCTAACCTCAAAAGGTGGTGACTAATATTTTTCATCCATAAATACATACCAATATACCACCATAATAAATGGTGAGTTCATCAAATACATTATCTAATCAATAATGTATTTCTAGTGGTCAACAACAGATACCTAACATCAAACAAATGCCCAATTCACAATAGGTGTTTACTAAATAAATAGGTCCCAACTTAAAAAAAGTACCCATTAGGAGATAAATGAATTTCACCTAACATATACCTCATATAAAATAGGGACCCAACATGTAACACATTCAATAATAAGGTTTTATCCAGTAATGGGTATTGTTTATACAACAAGGTTTGACTAGTTAGCAACAAGTTCCTATTAAAACTCAATAATCACAATACCTTCCACCAAGATATATACCTCCATCAAATCAATAGTTTCATCCAAATCAAATCCATATTTCAAACCCTAACAAGAATGTTTATTAAATATTGACCAAGTTTGACTTTCTAGTCAAACTAGGGCACCTATAGGCAAAAACATGATTTTTTGGATCTATAGGGGGTTTAAATGGATGTTATAAGGTGTTTTAAGGGTCAATTAATGTCATTTCATGTTATTATACCTTTGGTTATTAGTCCCCTAGGTCCATTTATCACTTTTGGGTCATTTAGAGGTCATTTTAAGTGCATTTAATGCTTTACACGGATTTTCTAGGAAGTGTGCAAGTGTTAAAAGGTCATATCACATTACATGTGTCTTAAGGAGTCTATAGTATCTATCCCTAACTAAAAATTGGTAGGTTGATCAAGAAGGAGGAATTTTCCCTAAAAAATAGGAGTTGTTAGGCACTTGTATGGACTTCTCAAGTCCATCATCAGCCAAAAACGTGGGAAGAGAAACTCTTCACCTTTCAACACTCATTTTAATGTTTTGAATTGAAGGATAGTGCAAAAAATATCTTATGCAACTCATTTTCTCATTTTCTCCATTGGCATACAAGGAAGGCTCAACTTCAGGTGCTCACCATGAGCCATACAGGTGGAGTTAGAAAAAATACTTTTGGGGGTGGATAGGGCTCTGAGTATACTCCACATTCATAATAATAATTTGTAATTTGGTACATCCTCCTCTATGAACAATCATCAATAGCTTAGGTAATGTTATGGGAGTTTGCATTGAAGAAGTCTTTTTTTGAACCTATTTGAGATTTTATTGATTTGGGTTGATGGGTTTACCTAATTAAGTTGTTTATACATACTTTATAACACATTCGAATATCCCTCTTAGCTTTAGAGAGTTCAGATGTTCAAGAAATCCTTTTTTAGTCTTGTGAATGCTCCTAAGCTAGTCTCTTTACTCTTGTAGCTGTCTCAATATTCATAGAAGGGATTTTACACATTGGATGTAGGCATGAGTTGTGATTTCAAGAGTTTTTATCCATGGATATGTGTTTAAGGTTGTTTTTACAAGTTTCCAATTCATATAATGAATACCAATGCTCTCAAAACCATGCCTTCCATGATTATCAACTCTCATAAAGTAGCTTGATGATGTCATCATACCTGGGTAGTAGTTTTTGATAATGGTTTCAATATTTGGAGATGTATGGAATGAATTTAGTTAAGTTTTTATTTATCCACACTTAATGGGGAGGAGTCAAAAGAGCATCAAAATTTTCAAGAGGATGATGACTGAGTTTGTTCTTCAGTCTCCAAATGTAGAAAATAGAGATCCTGAGGATTTTTTTTAGTTAACATATGTCATGATATAATATGAATTAACCACTTATCTTGATTTGGTTTTATATCCATATACTCCAAGAAAAAATCTACCAAATTTCAAGACAAAATATGGAGTGGAACATTGGGTTTAAGACCTCGTAAAATGGAAAAAAATCATTGAATTACATCAATGATATCTATAGGAAATGAATTGGGAGTGTCAACTTCATTTTACATGGGAATCCTAAGCCTTGTAAAAAGATAGGAAAATTTTCCAAAAGTTCTAATAAGCATTCTTGAGTAGTCAGATAATGTATAAGGGTGATGATGGCATGAGATGACCTTTTAGGCCATCCCTTCTCTGTATAATAGGGGAGAGAGGGTACAATGAGGGTAAAGGTTAAAAATTAGTTGGGTTTTCATTTGTTTGAAGTGGATCCAAAATATAATTAGGGTTATTTGACTTATTATCGAATAAATAAAGATAAAGACCTAAATCCTTCCTTTATACCCCAAGTCACCCTAAAACTCACCTACAAGTTTGATTGTGAGAGGTACCATATAGGTAGAGAGATAAAGGTTGTGAAATAGGCATTACTATAGATGATGTGAAGGAAATTTTCATAGTTTATAGGAAAATAGACACCTCCATTCCATAAATTCCACTATTAACAATCCCATTTTGATATAGAAAGCATATACAAGCCAAAATGGAGAGATAATAGTCACCTACAACCCAAAATAAGGATCAAGGTACTTTAAGAGGTTTTAAAGCACTGTTAGACCTTAAAGAGATATAAATGGAAAAATAAATGACTTTGGGAACCTAAATAATTTTATAAATCTTCAATAATATACAAAATTCATGTCATTCTCACCCTAAATCATCTATAGGCAGGGTATTAAGACTATCTTAGTCCAAGAGGACAGTGAGTAATTGAAAGGTCTAAAAATGTCGAAAAGGCTAGGTTGGAAAGATGGTTCAAATTGGAATATCAAGGATAATAAAAGGGGGAATATGGATGTGTGTAAAACTTGGTAAAATCTCCAAGGGAAGGCACCTAAAATAAAGAAAGAACCCCCTGCCCACTGTCGCAATCAAACATGGTCATAAACAAGGAAAGAGTATGTGAGAATTTAATGCCAAGGAGGGAAGGGGAAGTTATAAACAATGTGACAGAGAATCCTAATTATAAAATTAAGATATTTAATATCAAATACATCCTAAATCCACCCAATACACCTTTCCACATAAGCCTACTTATCTCAATTTGTATAGTTAACATGCCAAGGCCTTGTTTCAAAGGGCTAAAGGAGGTTTCCAAGTGCAAACAAGTTTTATAGGGATTATAAGAGATTAAAAAGATTTAGGTGGATATGAGAAAAAAAAATTATGATCCATAAACATGTATAATTCATGAAAATATAAGCTATGGGTCAGTTTGGGTGGAAACATGCAAAATCAGGGTTTTTTGACCCCTCTTTTGGTAAGATTGTGTTAGTTTGGCCACCTAGAATTGGAATCCAATCAAACCATCTGGTAAAAATTAATATAATGATATATTTTATCTTAAAAAATATTAAATTTTCATGGAATAATAGGAATTATAATCATTATTTTGTCTCAGACCTACCTTAGTCCATACATGCTAGAAAAGGACCAGTTTTGGGAAATCTTGTAAATGAGATTCTTGCACTAATTTTTACCACTTAAGGAGATGTATAAAATTGGGAGACACATAGGGGGACATAATAAACCAAGATATATAGTGTGTATGTCAAGGTTTTGGTTCACACAA
Source organism: Torreya grandis (assembly GCA_037957365.1). Taxonomy (NCBI): domain Eukaryota; kingdom Viridiplantae; phylum Streptophyta; class Pinopsida; order Cupressales; family Taxaceae; genus Torreya; species Torreya grandis. The sequence goes on from JARHVA010001579.1 coordinate 1,287,461, forward strand.
GAAGCCTTGCATGAAGGTCTAGTGGGAAAACATGCTTTCCCAACCCCAAACAAGGTGCCAACTCAGATTATATACTCCAAGAATTATAATGATGTTTTCTATTATTAAAAGGTAAAATAATATGTTTTAATTATCCAATATTCCATTTAAAAATAAGGACATCACCCATTTGTTCACAAAGGGCAAGCATACTACTTGGCAAAGCATGATCCTTCTTTCAAAATAGGGGTCATCTTCAATTCTAGCTATTTGTAAGCCATCCCAATGATGGGAACATGTTTGTAATATATTTACATAGGTTTTTAAACCTTAATTAGACAATATAATTTATCAAAGATCCATTCTTTTCTTAGGAGGTGCTCAGAGCCTGCCAGAATGTTGGAAAATAGCTTGAATACCAACTTCAAGAGCTCAGTACTTTCATAAAATATTGCATGGGATCTAAAGGATTTTAGGATAGTTTAAAGAGGTCCTTTATGTGGAAAATGTGGAATTTAGAAGGAATCTGATATCTGTCCTTTATGAACAAATGTTAAGAGTCTAAACCACTAAAAAACCCTTGTAAACCCTAATTCCTGACTTGATGGTGGAAATCAAGCCAGAGGTGAAATCAAATGGGTGAATTGGACTAGGTATATAAAATAAAAGTTGTAGAGGATATTCTCAAGGTTCCATAAATGTGTGTTTTTAAAATGGATCCATATAGAATAGGGTAGAAAAGAGCTTGTTTTCACCATTTTTGATGGTGTGAAAATTTTAGGAGTTAGAAGGTGAAATAAATTTTGAGGGGAAGATATACACTTTAAATAACTCAAAAAATTCACTTCATCTCCTGAAAATAATTCTATGTTTTCCAATTAGGCCTTCAATTTTGGCTACTCTAGTGAGCCAAATAATGAGCTTTGGGGTAAAATGGTGAAAAGTGATTAATGAAGATATTTAAAGGCATCTTATTAAAAATAATTATTTGGATGTCCTTGAAAAGTATCATGCCCAATTTTGTATGAATTTATTTTCATATTTGGAAGGTTTGGAGTGCCAAGTGGTAAGGGTGAATGGCAATGAGCTCTTTTGAAACTGCTTGAGATGATTGTGCATGCCCACAATAATTAGAATGATCAAAGACCAAAAAAATACATGGATGATGTTTCTTGTAACCCTTCATATCCTAAAAAACCATAAGAATTCATTTTTTGTTGAGAAAAGAGGAGTTTTGGAAGGCAACTCAAGTAAGCAATTTCTTATGCAAAATTGGCAATTTCATGCCACTTTTCACCTTCCTTGTGATCTATTTTGACAAATGTACTTCCTAATCTAGAATATCTCACCCCACATATATTTTACATGCAAATTTAATTTATTTACACTTGGTGACACTTGTAAAAGTTACCCTTGGACTTCTTTCTCTCTCTCCTCTCAAACTCTATAAGAGTTGGCCATTTTGGCATTGTATGACATGCTCCACCAAAGTATGGTGAATCCCTAATAGTTTTTACAACTTATGATAAATAAAATGACTAATTTTTTTATCTCTCTCATGAATATTCATAGTTTTCTCTACTTGAATGTTAAATTTTCTTAGTGAGGACTACGGATTCCTTAGCATTGTACTTCAATATTTCACCTATTTTCAGTCTCTTCTTGTAGGGCATGTGAAATCTTCAAGAGATGTTCATGGTTTAAGTGAGTATTCATTTCATTAGAGTCATACAAGATATATTATCTAGTATTCCTAACCTTTCATATCATTTAGGACCCCAGGATGTAATATTGATACAATAAGACATAAATTTGGGAAAGAGTATGTTTTAGTTGGTTCCTTGGTTTCAAGTGTGAAATGCAAGTGGTTAGAAGTCATCAAACTAATCTGGTGTATCACCTCTATAGCTTAGGTTTTCTTTATGTTATTCTAACCCTTTTCCATCCCAAGATTTATTAGTATTAATAGTATTCAAGTGTTACATCAAGGGAGCTATCCCTATCTAGAGACTCATTTCATTCATTAGGCTATCCACAAGTCTAGAAGTGATTCCATTGTGCCACTTGAATGAGGATAAGTTTGTACCATCTTATCATTGGGTTAATTCAAATGAAAATAGTTTTTGGCATGCCTGGTGGGACCCTTGTTCCAATAGTTAGAGGATTTTTGGTGTTGTCCTTTAATACATCAACCTTGGGAGGCACTTTTCTAAGCACAAATGGTGACTCCAAAGTTGAATCAGATGGTTAGCAGCTAGGTATTCCATTTCAAACTGGTTCATACTTTTTCTATGTCTTTGTTTCCAAGTTAATCTTTCAAGGTTGATCTTGATGTTGATTTTTTCCCTTTATAAGTGGGTGAGGCACTACCAGATTTATCTCTTCCCCTTCAAAGAGAGCAAGTACTTGGTCAACTTGATTTTGATCCCTAACAACCTTATTTTGATCCTTATCAGGTCTAATATGAACTTTATAAAATATAATATGACCATATATATCCTTTTCATGAGTTTTATCAGCCGTATAGTAAACCTTCTCAATGTCTTGCTCCTAGTCAACTTAGTCATTTCTCTAATCAGCCCATTTCCACCTTTAAACAAACTCTTTTAGGATATGAGAAATATATGCTAGATCTTGATACTCAAAGGGGATGTGGTCAAAGTATTGCTAGTCATTGTATCCATGAAGTGAGAAATGCATTGGATTTAGTCAATAGGGAGTGGGCACCTATTGAGAGAGCTAATTGGTAAAGGCTTACAAGTGAGATGTTAGTTGTGAGTGGCCTAGTGTCTTCTTTAGAGGATAGATTAGGAACCCTTAAAAGGCAATCTTACCAAACCCATCAGTATTTGTATGCACTTCTAAAAGTTTCATATCAACCATACATGACTCATACTCATGAGCCAAACCAAGTCTATCAAAGCCTCCCTTCTTCAAATTAGTTGGAGGAGAAAGTTGGAACAAGAAACCTTGTGTTTGAGACCTATCTTGATAGGCATATTGAGATTATAAATATGCATTTGAAATATTACTTGTTGGTAGTAAAAGAAGTGGATATAAAGCCTTAATTTCCTCTCTTATTGATTCTCTATCACCTCAAAAGGAGAGTTATTGTCTAAAGGTCTCAAGATGGATTCAAATTGTGGAATCATGGGAAAAAAAGGAGGAACCAAGTCTGGACACAGGAGATAAAGTTATAGATAAAGTTGAGAATGGGTTGATCCTATTCAAGCCTTTCTTAATCCACATAAATAGAAGACTTATATTACTAAGACCTTAAGTTGGAATAAGGTAGTGGAATCATGGGGAAAGGAAGACAAAAGCATTGTCAAGGAAGTACAAGTTGAAAATGAAGTTAAACCTTTACAAACCACTCCCAACCTTCCTCGAGAAACCTCATCTCTTCCATGTCAAACCTCTCATACCCCTCCTCATCATGATGATACATATGATCTCTAAGAGAGACTCTTATAAGCTAATATATCCAAGTAAATTGAATAATTATAGTTAAGGATGAGGTTGCTTAGGAAAGGTATAATGGAAAGTTTAGACCCAATAGAAGATCCTATGTCTAAACACACCCCATCTACACCCCTTTAAGAGAGTTATAAAGCTATATCTAATGAGGATGAAGTGCTAGTCAAGTGGAAGGAAGAGAATAATTTGGTTTTAGCCCAAGGTTTACCTCATTTTCCCCATGATATTCTCAAAGAACACCCCACTCCTCATTCCCAATCAGACTTTGAGCTCTATTTCCCACCTCCACCAACAACTTCTTCTTGTCCTCATCCTATCAACCTTTGTCTTGATGCACCTATAGAAGAAGAACCTAAATAGAATAACTTGGTAGAAGAAAATAATCAATAGAAATTTCAAACCATAGCTGATCAAGATGACTTCATAGTTGATTATGAGGAAAAAATTGTCATAAAATCTTTCTTTGATCAATTAAAAGATAACTCATCAAATCTTGCTTCCATACTTGAAGATATGCATACACATGAAGGAGGTAAACAAGACTTGGAAGAAGAAATCCATGAAGAAAAATATACACATGAGCATGATATCATGAATGAATACTATAAGGTTAAAGAGGCATTATTATTAGTTGACCAAGGTAAAGAGAACAAGGATGATTGGCAACTGCAAATAAAGCTCTTTCATGAGCTTGAAAAACTTTGCCAAGTTGGAAATCAAGTGCATAAAAAGGTTTATGAGAAGATTTATATTGAGGATAATGACCAAGAGTGGGAAGAGTTCACAAAAATCCTTGATGGGCTAGGAGAACTTGTAGTAGGAAAGGGTCCTAGTCTTGTTGAGAACATCATGGAGAACAATAATGGAGACCTTGTTGAAAGACCACTTGAGGCTATAGTTGAAATACCATTCAAAGAAGCTGAGGCTATTTGGGAACAAGGAGAGTTATTTTCCTTGATCAATTTACTTGGATCTGCCTAGTTCTCATGGAGGATCATGCCAATGAAGTTGGCAAACATCATCAAAGAGTTGGAGGCAACAATGCTAAAGTTCAAGATGCTATATGCCTCATTTAACCCTTATTTCTATAAGACAATAAGAGTATCAATATTTCCATTTAATCTAGGAGGTAAATAATGATTAGGTTATTATTTTTATATAGTATTTGTCTTTTGTTTCTCCTAAGTGCCTTGGGCACATGTGGGTCTTGTGCATGTTCATCTTTCTTTGTTGTGTGTGTCCTTTTATTTTGTGTGTTGAGGTAGTCACTAGTTATCTTGGTCAATGGTAAATTAACCTTGTTTTTTTCAGTCCTCATATGACTCCTAAATCCAATGGAATAATAAGGCTACTGGTCTAGTTAGTATACCAGGAATACTACCCCCATGAGTCACCCAATTGTTGACTAAGTTTGACTTTTTAGTCAAACTAGGGCACCTATAGGAAAAAACTTGATTTTTTGGGTATATAAGGGGTTGAAATGGCTGTTATAAGGTGTTTCAAGGGTCAATTAATGACATTTAATGTTATTATATATTTAGTTATTAGTCCCCTAGGTCTATTTATAATTTTTGGGTCATTTAGAGGTCATTTTAAGTGCATTTAATGCTTTTTACAGATTTTTTGGGAAGTGAAAAAGTTTTAAAAGGTAATATCATGTAACATATGTCATAATGAGTTTTTATTATCTTTCCATAACTAAAATTTGGTATGTTAATCAAGAAAGAGCAGTTTTCCCTCAAAAATAGGAGTTGTTAGGCACTTGTATAGACTTCTCAAGTCCAACATCAGCCAAAAACATGGGAATAAAAAATATTCACCTTCCCACACTCATTTTAATGTTTTTAATTTAAGTATAGTGAAAAAAATATCATATAAAACTCATTTTTTCATTTTCTCCATTAGCATACAAGGTAGGCTCAACTTTAGGTGCTCACCATGAGCCGTAAATTTGGAGTTAGAGGAAATGATTTTGGGAGTAGATAGGGATATAAGTATACTCAAAATACATAAAAATAATTTTTAATCTTGTGCATCCTCCTCTATGAATAATTTTCAACAACTTAGGTAGCTTTTTGAGAGTTTACATTGAAGAGGGGGTCTCTTTTTGAACTTGTTTTAGATTTTCTTGATTTGGATTTATGGGTTTATCTATTTTAGGTGTTTATACATACTTTAAAAGACATTAACATGTTAATATTAGCTTTAGAGAGTTAAAATGTTCAAAAAATCCTCTTTTAAGCTTGTGAATGCTCCTAAGCTAGTCTCTCTACTCTTACAATTATCTCAGTATTCATAGAAGGGATTTTCCATGTTAGATGTAGGAATGAGTTATTATTTCAAGATTTTGGATCCATGGATATGTTTTTAAGGGTGTTTTAACAAGTTTATAACTCATATAATTAATAATAATGATCTTAAAACCATGCCTTCCATGACTACCAACTCTCACAAAGTAGCCTGATGATGTCATCATACTTGGATAGTAGTTTTTGATAATGGTTTCAAGCCTTGGATATGTCTATAATGAATTTGGTTAAGTTTGGATTGATCCACACTTAATGAGGATGAGTCAAAAGAGCATTGAAAGTTTCAAGAGGATGATGATTGAGTTTGTTCTTCAGTCTCCAAATGTGGAAAATAGAGATCCTGATGGTTTTTTTAGTTAAAATATCTCATGATAGAATAATCCTCCACCAATTATGGTTTTTTATTAGATAATATATAAGGGTGCTGATGGCATGATATGACCTTTTAGGCCATCCCCTATCCATATAATAAGGGAGAGAGGGTACAATGAATGTAGAGGCTGAAAATTAATTGGGTTTTCATTTGTTTTAAGTTGATACAAAAGATAATCAGGGTTATTTGACTTATTATCAACTAAATAAATAAGGATAAATACCTAAATCCTTCCTTTATACCCTAAGTCACCTTAAAACTCACCTACAAGTTTGACTATGACAGGTACCATATAGGTAGAGAGATAAAGGTTTATGAAATAGGAATTACCATGGATGAGGTGAAGGAAATTTTCATGGTTTATAGACAAAAAAACACCTCAATTCCATCAATGCCACTATGAACAATCCCATCTTGATTTAGAAAACATCTACAAGCCAAAATGGAGAGAGAATAACCACCTACAATCCAGAATAAGGATCATGGTACTTGAAGATGTTTTAAAGCACTTTTAGGGCTTAAAGAGATGTCAATGGAAACCTCAATGACTTTGGTAACCTAATTTTTTTTAAATCATTAATAAAATAATAAATTCATGTCATTCTCACCCCAAATCATCTATAGATAGGGTATTAAGATTGTCTAAGTCCAAGAGGATAGTGAGTAATTGAAAGGTCTAAAAATGTCAAAAAGGCTAGGTTTGAAAGATGGTTCACATTGGAATATCAAGGAAAAAAAAAGGGAGAATATGGAATGTGTTGAAACCTTGGTCAAATCTCCAAGGGAAGGCACCTATAACAAATAAAGAACCCCCTACCCACTGTCACAATCAGACAAGGTCATAAACAAGGAAAGAGCATGTGAGAATTTGATGCCAAGGAGGGAAGGGGAAGTTATAAAAAATGTGATAGAGAATAATAATTACAAAATTAATATATTACATGTTTAAGACATCCTAAATCCACCTAATACAACTTTACACATAAGCCTACTTGTCTCAGTCTGTACAGTTAGCATGCCAAGGCCTTGTTTCAAAGGGCTAAAGGAGGTTTCCAAGTGAAAACAAGTTTTACAGGGATTAAAAGAGATTAAAAATATTTAATTGGATATAAGAAACAAATTTAATAAACCATTAACATGTATAATTCATATAAATATAAGCTATGGGTTAGTTTGGGTGGAAACATGCAAAATCAAGGTTTTTTTACCCCTTTTTTAGCAAGATTGAGTTAGATTGGCAACCTAGACTTGGAATACAATAAAATAATTTAGTAAAAATGACTATAATGACATACTAGATATTAAAAAATATTTAATTTTCATGGAATAATAGGCTTGATACTCACTATTTTGTCTCAGACCTACCTCAGTTCATACATGCAGTAAAAGGACCAGTTTTGGGAAATATTGTATATAAGAGGCTTTCACTAATTTTTACAACTGAAGGATATGTATAAATCTGGGATAAACCTATATGGAACTAATAAAACAAGATATAGAGTCTGTATGTCAAGGTTTTAGCTCATACAAGAAGCCTTGTATGAAGGTCTAGTGGGAAAACATGTTTCCCAGCCCCAAACAAGGTGCCAACTCAAATTGTATACTCATTAAAGACTTATAATGATTTTTTTATGATTAAAAGTTAAAATAATATTTTTTAATTCTCAAATATTCCATTTAAAAAGGACATAACCCATTAGTTTGGAAAGGGCAAGCAGGCTGCTTGGCAAGGCATGATCCTTCTTTCAAAACATGGGTCATCTTTAATTATAGCTATTGGTAAGCCATAAAAATTATGGGAAAATGTTTTTAAGATAGTTAAATATGTGTTTTAACATAAATATAAAATATAATTCATTAAGGATACATTCTTGGCTTGGAAGATGCTCAGACCCTACTAGAATGTTTGAAAATACCTTGAATGCCAACTTCAAGAGCTCAGAAATTTCATAAACTCTTGCATGGGATCTAAAGGATATTAGGAAAGTTGAATTAGGTAATTTAAGTTTAAAAATTTTCAGTTATAAATGAGTCTAATGTTTTTCATTTATAAATAAATGTTAAGAGTCTAGACCACTAAAAAACCCTTGCAAACCCTGATTCTTGACCTAATGGTGGAAATCAAGACAAAAGTGAAATTAAATGGGCGAATTGGACCAGGGGTATAAAATAAAAGTTGTAGAGGAAATTCTTAGGGTTCCATAAATGTGTGATTTTTTTACATATCCATATATAATATGGTATAAAAGATCTTGTTTTCACCATTTTTGATGGTGTGAAAATTGTAGGAGTTAGAAGTTGAAATAAATTTCGAGTGGAAGATATACACTTTAAATAACTCAAAAAATTAATTTCATTTCCTGAAAATAATTACAAGTGTTCCAAGTAGACCTTCAATTTTGGCCACTCTAGTGAGCCAAATAGTGAGCTTTGGGGTAAAGTGGTGAAAAGTGATTAAGGAAGATTTTTAAAGGATTCTTCTTGAAAATGATGATTTGGAAGTAATTTATAGGTGTCTTTCCCCAAATTTTTATTATTTTTTTTGCATATTTGGAAGGTTTGGAGTGACAAGTGGTAAGGGTGCATGGGAATGAGCTCTTTTGAAATTACTTGAGATGATTGTGCATGCCCAAAACAATTGGAATGATCAAAGACCAGACCAATTCATGGATGATATTTCTTTTAACCCATCATATCTTAGACAACCATAAGACTTCATGTTTTATAGAGAAAAGATGATTTTTGGAAGGCAACTCATGTAGGTAATTTTTTATGCAAACTTGATAGTTTTGTGCCACTTTTCACCTTCATTGTGATCTATTTTGACAAATGCACTTCCTGATCTAGAATATCTGACCCCACGTATTCTTTACATGAAAATTTAACTAATTTATACATGGTGACACCTATCTAAGTGACCCTTGGACTTCTTTCTCTCTCCTCTCAAACTCTATAAGAGTTGGCCATTTTGGAATTGTATGACATGCTCCACCAGAGTATGGTGAAGCCCTACTATATTGTACACCTTATGATAAATAAAATGAATAAGGTTTTACGTCTCTTATGACTATACATAGTGTGCTCTACTTGAATGTTAAATTTTCTTAGTGAAGATTATGGATTCCTTAGCATTGTACTTCATTCTTTCACCTATTTTTAGTCTCTTCTTGTAGGGCATGTGAAGTGTTCAAGAGATGTTCATGGTTGAAGTGAGTATTCTTTTCATTAGATTCATACAATAACTCTTTTCTAGTCCTCCTAACCTTGCATATCATCTAGGACCCCACAATGTAATATTGATGCAAGAAGATAGATTTGGGAAAGAGTATGTTCTAGTTAGTTCCTTGGTATCAAGTGTGAAATGCAAGTGGTTGAAAGTCATCAACATGATCTAGTATATCACCTCTATTTCTTAGGTTTGCTTTATGTTATTCTCACCCTTTTCCATCCCAAAAGTTAGTAGTATTAATAGTAGTAAAGTGTTACATCAAGTGAGCCAACCCTATCTAGAGACTCACTTAATTCATTAGGATACCCACAAGTCTAGAAGTGATTCCATTGTGACACTTGAATGAGGAGAAGTTTTTCCCATCTCCTCATTTGGTGAATTCAAGTGACAATATTAACAATGTGTACCATATTAGTAGCCTAATCTTAATGCATGGATGCATATTCCTGGTTGATCGGTCCATCAAGCCAACATTCCATAATACCCTATTCCCTCATTGTACCCTAGTCAAGGTAATCCATCACTAATCACATAAACACAACCATAAATAGCTATACTATCTAGTTTATTAGCCGAAGAACTATAGTAAATGAAGGATGTAATTGTAGCCATTCAATCAAGAAAATAGACCAAGAAGTTAAAATTGGATGATGTGTGATCATATCCATTTAAGATGGAGTACCTCCAAATGCCACTTCCTATAGGATATTAGTCACATAAATTTGATAAAAACAAGGTAAAAGGAGACCCTAAGGACCATTTAAAAGAGTTATTTGTTGCTTGCCATCTAGTGGCCTATAGTGACATTTATTTATTTCTTCTCTTTCCTTGAAGTTTAACTTGACAAGCCTTAGAGTGGCTTCTTAATTATTGAAGAATTTTGTATTTAATTTTGATGATCTTTTAAATAAATTTGTACAAAATTTATCCTATAATCTTGAGCATGATATTTTGGTAGTTGATTTGAGTAAGTATAGGTATAAGGTTGGTGAGAGTTTTGTTATTTACTTAAAATAGTGGAGAGTGATTGTTAACTGCTTCACCCATAATTTACCAAATAAATAATTAGTAGCTATGTTTACAAAAAATTTGCATAATGAAATATATTATCACCTAGAAATTTAATGTATTCACACATTTGAAGATATCATTGAGAAAGGTATAAAAATTGAAAATGTCCTTATTAATAAAGGGATTATCAAGTTGTCTTCTTTGAAATAAAACCAAAACCAAAACTAAAACTAAAATATAGGCCCATAACCCAAACCCAATACAAATGTCAGATTCTACACGAACATAGGATAATAAAATTTAAAAATATACAACATATAACTACAATAATAATGTTATCAATAATGGATTCACTAAGTTGTGTCATGTCCAAATGGTGCAAATACCATTTGCTCAGCCTATCTTACAAATGTAGCCTATTCTATAAATGTAACTTATTTTAAAATGTAGCATGTTCTGAAAATGAAATCTATTCCAAAACTATGACCATATCCTTAAATTAAACTATGTCCATACATTTATACACCTCATTCACCACCTTTTTAAACCCTTCTTCCAAGAATAAAACCCCATTCTAGTGTCTTCAGTGACCTTGGTGAGCCCATTGAAGTAGTGTTTCATAAATTAGTCATAACCAATATGATTAGTTGGTTGATTCCAAATCACTTTCTTGAATGTGTACCTTGCCCTTATTGGTATAAACAACACAATTTTTATGAATACCATCATGTTCATGGTCATTCAATATGCTGATGTGTGTAGTTTAATCATCTCATTAAGAATATGTTGGAAAAAAGAGAGATCTAGTTAGATAATGTGGCTTCTACTTATACTAAGAACTTGGGTATTTAATAAGACCATTTTACATAACATAATAATATAAATTAGAACCAATAGTAAATAATTCCACCACCATAACAATAAAAATAATATAAATGACAATAAAAACAACAAAAAAATAGACATAACCAAGGACAAAATGACCCTAATAACTAACAGACATATCATGCAGTCACACATGACTAAAATAGAGTTTTAGGTTGCATTGTGGGTGGTCATGTATCCAAAATTACCATCAACCCTAGGATAATATTCAATCATCAATGACCAATATTTAATAATGCCTATTAACCTCTTGATACTGATAACCCTCTTTTAGTATGTGACTATAATTAAGTGCACTAGTATTTAAGAATTACCATCCCAGGCCTTTTACATTATTCTAGTTATAATGGTTCTTTACCTAATCCTAATTATGTAATCATAACATGATGAACTAAAGTTACCATTCTAGGCCCATAACCATCTTCTACCAATGAAACCATTCATTCCCCCACAGTGATTAGGAGTAAGCCAATTACCAATGTAAAATATAAAACTAAAAATCTCCTTCTTAATCTATGATACACTAAGAGTGACCTCAAGGCATATTTGTTTGCTGAGATATAAAGAATCAATGGATTTATAAGTGTAGATGAATCTAGAATAAGTGGATTAGCCAAATATTCTTTTAGTTGTTAAATTCATGTTGACAATCAACATTCCATGAGAAGGTGGTGCATTTCTTTAGAATATGAGTGAATGGATTTAATCTATGTACCTAATGAGAAATAAAACATCTGATAGACTATATTTTTCCCTATAAGCTAAAAATCTATTTAAGATTGGAAGGTTGAGGCATTTCTATAATGGCTTTAACCTTGCCTAGATCAACTTTAATGCCTTAGTGAGAGATAATGAAACCTAGTAATTTGCTTTAAGTGATGCCAAAGATGCACCTTTTAGGGTTAAACCTAACCCTATACAACTAAATCCTTTCAAATATTTTTCATAATACATCTAGATGTTCTACTCTGGGCTTGGATTTTACCAATATATCATCCATGTAGTGTTCAACAATATCATGCATCATGTCATGGAAAATGATAGTCATGACACATTGGTATGTGTCACCAACATTATTAAGGCTAAATGAAATCACTTGATAGCGAAAAATTCCACATGGAGTGGTGAATATTGTCTTATGTTGGTCTTCTAGTGTGATTTTAATCAAATTATATCTTGAAAAGCCATCCATAAGAGATAACATCTCATACCTAGCCTAGAATCTATAATCATATCAATATTTGGTAAATTAAAGTTATCCTTTGGGCATGATTTATTGATATCTCTAAATTTATCACATAATTTGATTCCTTGCATCTTCTTGTTGATTGGGACTATCTTCGATATCCACTTTGAATAATCAATAGGATGAATACAACCTACTTCTAATAGTTTTCCAATTATTTCTTGATAATAATGGCTATGTGAGGGTGGCTTTTATCAACCTCTATTTGATTGAATTAACATTAAGGATTAAAAAAATGTGATGTACAACCAAGGAGGGGTCTAATCTTGGCATATTTAAATAACACCATGCAAAAATATCAATAAGCTATTAAAGGAGGGAAATAAGGAATTCACATTCTTATTCAGTAAGGAATGCTCCAAGTTCGATCCATTTGGGATTGGTAGGTGTTTTGATGATGACTTCAGTGCTATCCTCCATAAGCAGGGTGGAACCATCTTCTAAAATAGTTAGTAAAGTGGTACAATGGTCTTCATCTTCATTTGGTTGGTCGACTGGATCATCATATTCACCCAAGTAGGAATAATATAAGTCACAAAGTCTATAAAAGGCCATTTGGCAAAGGTGTGTGGATAATATTGAACTAGTTAATCAAACGTTTATTTTTATTCTAAACTAATTCTAAAATTGCATGATAATATAGAACTAGAAGATGCCTACTCTTCATTTGAGAGAGGGTGAATTTCCCCATCTAATGGCATATAAAACATGGTTTCACTATGGGATTTATGTTTTTCATTATTTTTGACCAATTTAAAAATCACCTTGAAAGTTTTTCAATTTGGGACCTCAACATTTGATTTTATTTTTGTTTTTATTTGTGACTAAGGATGTTCATATGCTCTCTAAAATAGGCAACAGGGTCTAGTGTAATGGCAAATCCCTATTTATGATCACCAAGTGACACATTATCTATAAGGCCCATGAATTCATAAATTGCTTCATCATTTTAAAATTCATCTAATGGTATGTAAGATTCTTGTTGGTACTAGTTGATTAATTAAGGATAATGGAAGAAAGGAGGGGAATAAGATGGTATAGATGGTATTTAGTTCAAATAAATTGGTATCAGCCAACTCATCATGGATGTTATAGTAGGAATCTAATCATTGTTGACATTATCCATGTTAGATGATACATTAGAAACTAATACCTCAAGTTCTTTTTTAGAAACTAATACTAGATTAATGTGTCCTTGTTATTTTTCACCTAGGACTTTACCCTTATAGGATTGATTATCCATTATTTTGTTGAGAATAAGATAATTTGTATTCTAGTAACAGGTGGAAAAATCATCATTATATATCCATGATTCGTCATCAATCATTATTTATTCTTACTCTTTGGAAGTGGTCTTGATGAAAACCAATGGTCTTGTTTGATGAGAATTATCCTTCTTGCACCATTCCATTAGAGTATTTTCCTTTATAGGCCTACCATATGTTTTAGACATCTTAGGAAGTTTGGATATATGAAACACATTTCTAATTTTATATTTCCCAAGGCCATTATCTTGAACAATGAATCGATTGGCTATTTATGTAGGTAGTGTAGCTGAAGTAGAAGCAAGTGTGATTGGATATACATAATTAGATTATGTTGGTTAATCAACTACCTCTTTACCCTTTTTGGAATAGGATCTATGATGAATGATAGTTATAGATCTCATATTCTACTTCTAAATGTTTACAGAATTAATACAATTGTAATTCATTAGGAATGGTAAATTCTAGTCTAAAATGAGGAGACTTGATGTACTGATGAAGGGTATATGGTAAAATACATACTTTATAAATCCATGGTTATCCAAGGAAAAAAATATATAATAATTACAGATCAAGAAAATGGTACAAAGTATCATGGGTTAAAGGCCCAATGATAATATGTAAACAAATTGTGCCCTGAGATTCACATTCTTCATTATCATAAACTTTGATGATAATGGTATCTCATTGTAGATTAGCTAATGTGTATCCCAAATGCTTGAATATATTCAAAGTTACAATATGGAACCCCAAACCATTATTTATGAGGAATATTTTGACCTTATGCTTATAAATGATTGCTTTTATGTAAAGTCTATAATTATGCAAAGGTCTAAGGGATGACATGTCCATTGATCAAAAGAGAGTTGTTGGCGAGGATTCAAATGAATCACAAGTGTTTAAAATTTATCATGCAAAATGTCACTTAGAACTTTGGATTGGATTAAAATCTCACTTAATATGTTTTTATGGATATTAGATGTACACAAAAGATCTAAAATAGAAATTTATGTTGGATTCTTTTGTAATTATTCCATAATATCATAAGTTTTATCATGCATATGAACAATTGGCTTGGTATTTTGAGGTGGAGGACCTTAAATGGGTTTTTTGGAAGAAGCATGTGAAGGACCTCAAATGGTAACCTTTGAGCATTTAATTATGATTGCACAACCTTAAGTTAGCATAGGGTTACTATAATTAGAATAAGGGGAATAATGGCCTAAAATGGTAACTCTTATTGTTTGATTAGTGTTTGAGATGTTACAAACCAAAGGAGGATTACTAAAAAATGGAGGTGGAGGTCCTAGAATGGATGGTGAAAGTCTTCAGATATTGTTGGGATTAAACTTAGGATTTATCTTAATAGTGGAAATGTGTCCACTAGTGATGTGACCTATAACATTATAGTCTTAAAAGACACTTTTATAATTAGCTTGCTTAGAATGGGAATCCTGACCTTGATTTCAATTTTACTATTGTTGTTACTATCTATGATGTTGATTTTAAGGAGGTATATTCTGATCATTTTCATTATTTTTTACAAAAGGGGCCTAATAGATACCCAATTCTTGATTATATGTTGTATCCACAATATCCATTGTGATCTCTCCACTTTTAATAAAATCTTGAATAATATGGCACAATTTCACACATCTATGAATAAAATGGCCTTATACCTAATGGTAGGACAAAAAATATTCTCATTATACCAACATGGATTAGGTTATTTTTTAAGAATTTTTTTTGGTAATGTCCAAATAATCATGTTGTCAAAAACTAAATTTTGGAATACCATTTCAATGGGCTCACCAAGATTGCTAAAAAATATGTTAATATAATTGCCTCTTCTTAGAGGTGGTCTTTGCAAAGAAAGAGGTTGATTAGGTGGGTTTATTTGAATAAGTGGTGGTTGTACCGTTTATAAATGATGTGATTTAATAACCCCATCTCTTAAAACATTCTTATTTATGTTAAATGTCTTCAGCTTTTTTGACATATTAGCTTATGCTTACATGAGAGTTTGTGCTTGAGCCCTGCTCTGATTTTGATTATGAGAATAAAGTTTAATTATAAATTTGTTAATAAGATATTGTTTAATATGTATCCCTTTGGTGATAACTTCTTCAAATTTATTGGCACAAACAATTTTGAGGTTATGAGCAATGTCAAACTAAAGATTTATGGTGAACATTGTGGCTAATTATTTGTCAGGGAGATTGTGGAATGCAACTAACTAAAGAATGCTACTATTATAAATAATTGGAAAAGCCTTATCCTACTCTTTTTTTAGTATGAAATATGTCCACCATGGTTAGGTTATGTTATACATTGAAGGATAAGTGTTATATAACTTTTTTTGACAAATTATCAAGGTTATCAATAGAATTCTTGTTATCACATAGGTTTTGCACTCATTCCTTAATGTAAAATAGCTCATTATGTAATACCTAATGATATAATGGGAAAAACTACAAGATATGGGAGTTTTTAAAATTGAGGTTAACCTCCAGAGAAGACTGACTTCCTTTCACTAAATTTGATGCAACTAATAAGATATCAGTTCCATGGAAATTTTGCTCACTTTTAGTGTTCTTTCTCCTAAACTAGATTTTGACTGGGAAAAGAGTTAAGAATGAATTTTTACTAAAATAAAATGGTTATTACATCAAATATTTTAGTGGTTATTAATTATTTATTATATGAACATAAAATAATAGAAAATATATTGAAATTTGTATGAGCATAGACTCATGCAAATGAGAAATCAAACACAATATTTGTTATTTTCATAGAAGGGACAAAATTTATTTATTTTCATCAAATAATATTTTAGATAGGTAAAATACCACAAATGAATCTCTTTTAACTAAAATAAGAATTGTAACATCCAAAAATACTCAAATAACTCTACATACACAAGGATATCTTAGACAAGAAAGAAAAATCTTTAATTTATTTTTGTTCTCAAGGTTATAACTTGTAGAAAATACATTAAAAATGTAAAAATATATCACTAATAACAAAAATATAGATTGGGACGTGGGTTTTACCTATATTTATATAAAAATATCCCATAGATGAGATGTAATTATCAAAACTTCAATGCCAAGTAGTAGAAACCATGCAAATCTAGAAATTCATAAAAAGAGGCATGATCTTCTATTTCTGACATCCTTGAATTTGTAAAATGGTTTGTATAGTAGCATGTAAGAGCTGAGTGTGATCCTTATCTTTGGATGGCATGATGCTTCTCCTTCTTCATGTAGATGGAGATAACTCTTCATGAAAATGGATGGATCCCAAAATGGAACTCAATGCTTTATCAAAAGATAACTTTAAAAATTTACTTTTGTAAAACTCTAACTTGTAATTTAAAAGTGATTATTTTAAAATTTTCAAGTCACATCATCTTGTCAAAATGGAATTTTTAATTCTCAATACATGCTTTTACACTTTTAATAATTCTAACTTGTCAAAATAGAAAGTGTAATTTGTAATTGTGTTTCTTACAAATTTAACCCTATCAATATATAAAGTGTAAAATACACGTGTCTCTTTCTAAAAAAGAGTTAAAAAGATAGATTCAACTTTATAATGTTTTTGCAATAAAAAAATTACAACATATTGAAATATTTCAATAGAAAGAAATTAATCAATATCTAAGACTTATTAAGCTTTCTTATCTTTCTTGACCTATAGATTTTGAACATATGCATAAAATGCCTTGAAAATTTCTTGAATTATTTTTTCATTTGGTCTAAAGGAGTAAAGGTTAGATGATACACAATCTACTACTATTTCAAACAATTCCTTCCTAAGTCTTAATTCCTTGCATTTCCATTTTCATATTATCCAATGCATTCTCATACCTGATAAATCTATGGATAAAACCTAGGGTGAAGACTATAGTATTTATAGATTCTTTTTCAACCACTTCCTTGAAATTATTCTAAATTTAATCTAACTAAAAGAGGTTATCTCCATCATCCACTAGCTGGAATGACATCATACTCATCATTCCTTCAATGTCATACAACATATCAATAGCTTTGTCATGTGCTACCTTGTGTTTATGTGCAGATTTTATGAGTATCCTTATCCAAAATTAAGATGCTCTATGAAATTCCTCTTTATCTACATCATTATTTAGTATCTTCTCAGTAAGAAGGATATCCATATTGATAGAATTCACATCTATCAAATTGGGATAATATAGATTCAATGTTTATATCTTTCCCTCATATTCATTAACTTGTTTTCTTAGGGAATTATTTCTCTCTAATGACTTAATAATGGTCCATCTTATAGAAATAATATTATTTCACTTGGAAATAAGTTCTTATAACCATTATTTGGTAGCCCTTCCCATATTAGCAATCTCTCGAACGACATTAATTTTTTCCTAATTTAGAATTTGGATAGACATTTTTATTGACTTTGGTTGTTTTGATGAATCACTGGTATATATGAAATTATTAAATTCAACTTTAAGTTGATCCACTTTGTTTTTAAATTCATCATTAGTGGCCTTGTCATGGTCTATTCTCTTAAAGAGGGAGTTGATGCCAGATTGTACATCATGTTTTAACCCTTCTCTTATTGGCCATATGAGGTTATCTAGATCAGATGCTACACAATATTTTAACACTTCTCTTGATGCCAAATTGTATGATGGACAATCTAATACTATTTCAAATAATTCCTTACTAAAAGTCTTAATTCCCTACATTTCCATTATCATCTTATCCAATGCAATCATATACATGATAAATCTATGGATAGAACTCAAGGTGAAGACTATAGTCCTTATAGATTTTTTTTCAACCCCTTCCTTGAAATTACTATGAACTTACTCTACCTCAAATAGGGTATATCCATCATCTTCTACCTATCATGCCATCATACTCATCATTCCTTCAATGCCATACAACTTATTAATAACTTTGTCATGTGCCACCTTGGATTTATGAGTAGCTTCTATGAGTATCCTTATCCAAAATTAAGCTTCTCTATGGAACTCCTCTTACTATGCATCATTTTTTGGTATATTTTTTAGAAATAAGGATATCCATGTCAATACAATCCATAGTTGTCAACTTGGGATAATATATTTTTAATGTTTGTATCTCTCCCTCATATTCATTTACTTATTTTCTTAGGACATTCTTTCTCTCTTTGATAAATTCATCATGGTCCATTATTGTATAACTAATCTTATTTCCATTATAAATAAGTTATTCTAACCATTATTTGGTAGCTCTTCCCATATTAGCAATCTCTCAAACCACATCAATAGTTGCTTGATTTAGAATTTGGTTGACTATTTTTACTAACTCTAGTTATTTTGATGAATCATTGGGATCTATGAAATTGTTCAATGTAGTTTTAAGTTGATCCAATTTATTCTTAAATTCATCCTTTTTGGCCTTGTCATGGTCTATTCTCTTAAATAGGGAGTTGATGCCAAATTGGACATCATGTTTTAACCCTTGTCTTATTGGCCATCTGTGGTGGATCTTTAAATCTCATAATCTCCCACCACAAGGTTTTCCTTTGATTTTTATAGTGGGGGTAACACAATTTCAACATATCTTTTCCATTTTTCATCACTGAGTATTCTATAAAAGGTATGAGGAGTAGACTTGGACTTCTTCTTTACCTTTAATAGGCAAAAGTCTAGTGTGTTGGGGGAAATCATTTGCTTCTATTCCTTTCCCATTGATCATGATAAGAAACTAGGGGTATCATCTAATTATGTGGATATTATCACCTGAGAATCAATATCTAATGTTGTTACACTAGTAGACATTATGACAACTAGAGGATCCTGAGTAGATGTTACCATTGATCACTCAAGAGATGCCTATAAGATTTCATCTCCATTAGTTAGTTGTAAATCTACATTCACACCAAGAACTTGTGTTTCTCTAATATCAACTGAAGGTTCTATAGAAACTATGAAAGTGAAAGAGATGGGGACCATGGAAATATATATCTATTGGGGTGTGGAAGATGGAATAGACATAGGGATTCTAAATTTTAGAATTGGTAGAAGGGTGGAATCCAAAGCATTAAATATATCAATCAAATGGGTTGGACCACTTACGGTTGGTGATGAAAGGAAATTTAATGGGGATGAAGGTGAAACATTATTTATCCTAGGAATTGGGATGGCTTGTGAAACTAAAGTCATGATGACTGAGTCTCTGGAAATGTACTATTGAGTGGTGTTAAAAATTAATGGGGATATAATGGAAGTAATTATCAATGGAATGGAAAAAGGAAGTGAAAAATAAGGAGGGATGGAGAGTGGAGTGGAAACTTGAGAATCCACTAATGAGGGACCTTGAGTGTCTACTTGAATTGATTACCCAGGTGTTGACCATTTTTTTCCCAATAGGCCAAAAATTGGACCCCTCCTTTTTCATGCTATTCTGAGCCAATGCATTTTGATTTTGCATGAGTCTGGTCCATTTCTACAGACTCTACAAGTTTTCTATGGACTCTGCAGGTCCATTTCTATAGACTCTGCAGGTTTTTTATGGACTCTATAGGTCCATTTCTATGGACTCTGTAGAGCTTGGATTTATACAGACTCAACAGTGAGGTTTTCTATGGACTCTGTAGGGACTTCTATGAACTTTGTAGGTGTAGTTTTTTGGTAGATGAAGAACCAGTTCAAAGAGTGTAAAGTTTTACAAAGCTTCTTCAAACTCTTGTCTAAAGAAATTCACAAGGAAAGTTGGCATCTTTGAACCGTTGAACCATTAAAATGGTTCAATGCTTTGATTCAATGCCTTTGTTCGATGCTTCAGTTCAACTACAAAGTTCATTAGTAAAGTTCAATGCTTTAGTTCAGTCAGCTTGGTTCATCACTTTGGTTCAACACAAAGTTCAATTGACAAAGTTTAAAGGCTCAGCTCAATTTAAATGGTTCAATAGCTTTTGGTTCAATCAAAGGTTTCAACGGTCGGTTCAACGAGCTTGGTTTAATGCTCGATTCAAAGCCTTGGTTCAATAATTGTTTGAAGCATTGAACTGGTTTAATCAATTAGTTCAATGGTTGGTTCAAAGGAGTGGGTCAATGAAAAAAGTCAAGAGAGACTCTTAAAGGACAAGTGACCTTGTAGAGGGCACTTGGTCGGTAAAAGCACCCTTTGGAAGGGTTAATTTTAATAAACCCAAAGGGCACTTTGAAGGCAGTTGAAGGAATTTGAAACGTGCAGAAGGACTAAGGCATTAAATGAATTCTTTCAAATTTTTTGTCTGAAGGAATTGCTTTAGAAAAAAGTCTAAAGAAATTCAGAGGAAGGCTGTAGGAGGAAAAGCTGAGAAAATTTTGAAGGCAAAGCAGCTAGACAATTCTTGTGGACTTTTTGTCTGCGAGAAAATGTCTGTGCAAAAAGCTCGAAGGAAAATATCCATGCAAAATGCCTGAAGGAAAGTGGCTGGGAAGAAACCTAAAGGAATAACAAAAGGCTAAAGCAAGACAGCCAAAGAAGTCCAAGGGGTGATAGGCCTGAGGATGTCAAAGTCAAGCACAATGAACTAGCCGTTGGTTTTCAAGCAATGACGAGTACACAAACATCAATTTTAATACAGTGAAATAGCCATTTGATTTTTAAAATACTAGAGCACTAACTAGAAAAGAGCCCAAGGAACTTAGTGACCTACCAAGGAGATAACCCCTCGAGGGCTGAAGGAGTTAGAAAGAAGACAAAGTACAGGAAAAGACAAAGCAGTCCAAGTGGCGAGGAGAGGTGAGTTATTGCCAGATGGTCACCAAATGATGCAAACAGTAAGCGGCATGGATTTTTTTCTCTAGTTTGCATTTATAATCAGACAAGCTATGAAAATTCCCTAAAGGGAGCAATTTTTTCATAGAGAAAAGGTGTGACTCGTGCTTCCTCATTAATGTTGGGATGCCAAAGTCAAAGCAGGAAATGAAAATAAAATGACTTCCTCTTCCCAAGGCTCAAAATGCACATGGGCCACTAGAAAAAGGAGCACCAAAGTCTTTCCCAGAAAGTACCAAGTTCTCTTTCTCTTTCTATATATTGTAAAAATTCTCATTTGAAAAGGATGGAATCCCTCAGCCTTAAGGCAAAACTCTACCCAAAAATCTCTCGGGCTTGTAAGGCAAAATTTTGCCAATTTTTACCTTGAATCAGGACTTAGCATTTATACCTCTATCTATACTTGTACTTTAAAGTATATGTATGTGTTCTTCTTTTGTGTTAAGTCATTATCTTTCATGATTTTCATAGATCAATTACATCATGTCTAGTGCATTATGAAGTCTCTTTTCTGTAGGTCTGCCAGAAGTGTCTACAACAGAAATATAAGTGCATGTGAATAGGCTGCCCAAGGGTGTTGTAGAGCAACTTTAGTAGTTTACTTCCCCCCTGTATCTCTATGGACCCCTGGCTCACTAAAATAGAAGAGTTTCCCATATTAGATGAAGTGTATGGGCACTTCTTCCTGGTGAAAAGTGTATGTTCAGGCTGAGTGGGTCAACATTTTCTGGTGTATCACCTTTTCATTTTTAGGCTTAGGTTCTATTTTCAGCATCTTTCTCCCTTTTCATCCCCCCTTTTTTCCATTTTATTTTTTATTAGTAGAAATCTAGGGCCTAAAAGATACATCAGAGGGAGCTAGCCCTTATCTAAAGACTCTCCCCTCTAGTTTTGCTGGTCCCACAGGTGAGAGGGGAGTTTCCATTATTGCGTGTGGAAGGGTGGGAGCTAGGCATCCTGCCCCAAGTGCAATCCACTATGTCAACAATTTTTGGCATGCTCGATGGGATCAACTAGGACAAGTGTTGTCCAAAGAGTTAAAGAATTTTTGGTGTGTTCTTCAACCAACTAGCCTTTGGAGGCTTTTGGATCAACACCAATGGCGACTCTGAGTTGAATCAGCTGGTTAAGCAGTCTAGGTGCCATCAAGAAATCACATTTTTTGTATGTATAATCCATTTACACAAAATCATGGACCTTGTATTCCTTCATATGACTTCAATTAGACTCAAATTTTATGGAATCCCCTCAAGCAGCTCTCCTAGTTGCCCTTCAATGATAAGGGAGGTGGCATTAGAGTTTGAGAAGTAGGTAATGGAGATAGATAGACTGGATGAGTAGTATGAATATCAACAGGAGTTGATGTATAAGGAGGAGTGTTTATTCAGGCAAGCTCAGGCCTTATGATCCATGGAAGAGGAGGTAAAAAAATGGAGGAATCCATTCATACAAAGCATCCAACCTTGTGTGACCCCTCCTATTTTAAAGAAAGCCCCTCTTGTGCACTAAATCCTTTTTATCAGATAACACTTGCTCACTCTAGCTCATTTGATCCATTAATTAATCTTGCTCTTGACCCCATATGCCTAGCCTTCAAGCATCAAAGGGAACTAGAGCAACCTTCTATGGAGATGAACCTTCTCAATTCCTTAGATTGTGAATCTTCCTTTGGGGGGAACATTATGAACCAGTACATCTCTCTCAACATTGCTCTTACCCATATCTATGATGATTCCTATGAGCTCTAAGAAAGACCCTTTCAGGATAATCTAGATAAGAAAATTAAGGAATTAGAGGCTAAGATGAGACTACTTAGAGAAAGAGAGATTGAACTTTCAGACCTTGTAGAGGAGCCCCAAGACCTTGGATAAAACAAAGTTGCTGCCTATTCACAAGAGTAAAAGTCCAATTCTGAGATCTTGAACTGGAATAAAATAGTAAAATCATGGGGTAGGAAGGAGGAGAAGAAAGGTTTTTCTCAAAACCTTGAAGAATATGAGGTTGATCCTATTCATGATGATGTTGGTGACCTCCAAGAAAGGCTCTTCCAAGAGGATATGGCTAGAAGAATTGCAGAGTTAGAATCCAAAGAGAGATTCCTTAACCAATGTGTGATGGATAGTTCAGACCAAGCAACACATTCCATGTCTAAACACACCCCACCTACACACCTATAAGATAGATATTAGGCCACACCTAATATAGATGAAGTGCTAACCAAGTGGAAGGAGGAGAATCATTTGATTCTAGCTCAAGGACTACCTCCTCTTCCACATAGTTTTTCCACTTCACCCCTTCTCAAGGAGGAACTTGTTCTATAGGAGGTAAGTGAGGAACAAAAGATCCAATTTGTAGCTCTTTAGGAGGCTATCATGAGCAAAAATGAAGAATAAATAATCATCAATGCTCCTTATGATGACATCATTAGAAATGGAGAAGACTCAGAGCATGCATACATACAGATGTTCCAACAATACGAGGAGGAACTTAAGCATGGTGAGCTCTCTCCCCCTTTATTTGATGAACTTCCTTATTGCTTCAATGAAGAGGATGACTACACCAAGGAGCTTGAGTTGGAGGAGGACAAGATGGATGCCTTTGAACATCTAGAAACTCTAGTCTTTGAGGAGGAAAAGGAGAAGTTGGTCTCCCTTGAGGAAAGCCTTGAAGAAGAAAGCTTTGAATAAAGAGGTGATGTTTTGTGGGATGAGCAATCAGTTTGTGATTCCATTTCAGACATCACAACAGTTACCCTTCTTCAATAAGGCCATGAAGGAGTAGAGGATGAGTTTGACAGGATCTCCAATGAAGCAGAAGGAAATGGGTCAAACCATGATGCATTGCAAAGGGACTATGCACATCAAAGGGATTATGGTGATGAGCCAACAACCATTGATTTCTTGGTGAAATGCACCAGCATGAAAGATGAACATTCAATAAGCTTCTAAGAATAAGAAGAGTATGTATATGTTGGAAGCATGTTTGAATCTGATCCACTCAGATGCAAGCCAATCTAGGTGATAGGAAAGAGGAGCAGGTCACCAAATCTCCTTTTTATTCAGCCACTTATCTGGCACCATAAGTCTTCTTGCTAAGGAGGGGACTTAAGAAGTTTTCCCTATGATCTAAGAGGGAGGCAACTATTCTTGGTTAGTTGTATATAGTATTTTGCTTTTAGTTTTCTTTCCTGCTTTCCCTAAGTGTAGTTTGCACAAGTAGTGTTTTTAGTCTTGTATGTGCTTTCCCTTGTGTCTAGGGTAAAAGGCTCATGATTGATTCTTAGATCTTTTTAGGGCTATTCCTAACTTTTTTTTAAGTTGTATCTGACTCCATGCCTAATGGACTTAAAGGAAATTGGTCTCTAAGCATAGTAGGCATGCTTCCCCTGGGACTCACCAATTTGTTGACCATTTTTTGCCCAATAGGCCAAAAATCAGTCCCCTCCTTTTTCATGTTGTTCTGAGCCAGTGCATTTTGATTTTGCATGAGTCTGGTCCATTTTTATGGACTCTGTAAGTTTTCTATGAACTCTACAGGTCCATTTCTATGGACTTTGTAGGTTTTCTATGAACTCTACAGGTCCATTTCTATGGACTCTGTAGAGCTTGAATTTCTATGGACTCAGTGGTGAGGTTTTCTATAGACTTTGTAGGGACTTCTATGAAATCTGTAGGTGTAGTTTTTTGGCAGATGAAGAACCAGTTCAGAGAGTGCAAAGTTTTACAAAGCTTCTTCAGACTCTAGTCTAAAGAAATTCACAAGGAAAGTTGGCATCTTTGAAATTTTAAACCATTAAACTGGTTTAATGCTTCAATTTAATGCCTTGGTTCGACGCTTCAGTTTAAATGCAAAGTTCATCAGTAAATTTCAACGCTTTAGTTCAGTCAGCTTGGTCCATCACTTTGGTTCAACATAAAGTTTAATTGGAAAAGTTTAAAGGCTTAGCTCAATTCAAATAGTTCAACAACTTTTGGTTCAATCAAAGGGTTCAACGGTCAGTTCAACGAGCTTGGTTCAATGCTCAGTTCAAAGCCTTGGTTCAATAATCATTTAAACCATTGAACTGGTTCAATCAATTGGTTCAATAGTTGGTTCAAAGGAGTGGTTCAATGTGAAAAGTCAAGAGAGCCTCCCAAAGGACAAGTGCCCTTGTGGAGGGCACTTGATCGGCAAAAGCACCCTTTGAAAGGGTCGATTTCAATAAACTCGAAGGTCACTTTGAAGGCAGCTGAAGGAATTTGAAATGCGTAAAAGGACTAAGGCATTAAATGAATTATTTTAGACTTTTTGTCTAAAGGAATTCATTTAGACAAAAAGTTTGAAGAAATTCAGAGGAAGCTCATGGGAGGAAAAGCCGAGAAAATTTCAAAGGCAAAGCGGTCGAACAATTCTTGTAAACTTTTTGTCCACAGGAAAATGTCTGCACAGAAAGCTTGAAGGAAAATATTTGTGCAGAATGCTCAAAGGAAAGTGGCTGGGAAGAAACCTAAAGGAATAAAAAAAGGATAAACCAAGAAATCTGAAGAAGTCCAAGGGGTGATGGGCCTGAGGATGTCAAAGTCAAGCACGATGAACTAGCCATTGGTTTTCAAGCAATGACGAGTACGCGGACATCAATTTTAAGACGGTGAAATAGCCTTTTGATTTTTAAAATACTAGAGTGCTAACCAGAAAAGAGCCCAAGGAAATTAGTGACTCACCAAGGAGATAGCCTCTCAAGGGTTGAAGGAGATAGAAAGAAGACAAAGTGCAGGAAAAGACAAAGTAGTCCAAGTGGCAAAAAGAGGCGAGTTATTGCCAGATGGTCACCAAATAGTGCAAACAATAAGCGATGCAGCTTATTTTTTCCAGTTTGCATTTATAAGTATACGAGCTATGTAAATGCCTTGAAGGGAGTAATTTTTTCATAGAGAAAAAGGTGTGACTCATGCTTCCTCATTAATGTTGGGATGCCAAAGTCAAAGCAAGAACTGAGAATCAAACAATTTCCTCTTCCCAAGGCTCAGAACACACATGGGCCACTGGAAAGAGGAGCACCAAAATCTTTCCTAGAAAGTGCCAAGTTATCTTTATCTTTATATATATTGTAAAACTTCTCATTTGAAAAGGATGGAATCTCTCAGCCTTAAGGCAAAACTCTGCCCAAAAATCTCTCATGCTTGTAAGGCAGAATTCTGCTAGTTTTTACCTTGAATCAAGACTTAGCATTTTTACCTCTATCTAGACTTGCACTTTAAAGTATATGTCTATTTTCTTCTTTTGTGTTAAGTCATTATATTTCATGCTTTTCATAGATTGATTATAGCATGTCTAGTGCATTGTGAAGTCTCTTTTCTGTAGGTCTACCAGAAGTGTTTACAACAAGAATATAGGCGCATGTGAATAGGTTGCCCAAGTGTATCGTAGAGCACCTTTGGTAGTTTCCTTCCCCCCTGTATCTCTATAGACCCTTGACTTACTGAAATAGAAGAGTTTCCTACGTTAGATGAAGTGTATGGGCACTTCTTCCTAGTGAAAAGTGTATGTTCAGACTGAGTGGGTCAACAGTTTTTGGTGTATCACCTTTTCATTTTTAGGCTTAGGTTCTATTTTCAGCATCTTTCTCCCTTTTCATCCCCCCCTTTTTCCATTTTATTTGTTATAAATAGAAATTTAGGGCCTAAAAGATACATCAGAGGGAGCTAGCCCTTATCTAGAGACTCTCCCCTCTAGCTTTGTCGGTCCCATAGGCGAGAGGGGAGTTTCCATTGTTGCGTGTGGAAGGGCGGGAGCTAGGCATCCTACCCTAGGTGCAATCCACTCCATCAACAATAGGTTTCAATGAACTTATTATGGTAGGTGAGATGGCATGAATGAGAAGTGGAGTGGAAACATAAGGTTCAAGGGAAATGCAAACTTGAGGTTGAGGTGTTATAACCTTAGGAATAATGTACATGGGAGGAGGGTGAATAGTATAAATTGGGGTTGTCACTATGATAGATATGGGGATTGAAGCTATAAAAACCCATATTGTAGCTATCTTCAGAAGAGATGATGATTAGTTTATCTGCAACTCCCCCATCCTTGTTTGATTTCCCCTTTTTAGCCTTAGTCTTTTTTTTATTTTTATTGGAAGTCCATAGCTCTTCTGGTTACTCACTAACTATCCCATTGGGGTCCTCTACAGATAAAGGAATTCTTTCATCCTTAAGATTGAAAATATTTTCTCTGATACCTATTGTTTCCTTTGTTACTTTTACTCTCTTGATCCTCAACTAATTGATTATTCTATTGATCACACCTATTGTCCTATCTAATAGAGAAAAGGATTATGGAGTTAACCACCTAATTAGTGGTAAGGGTTGAGTGATGATTTGTTTATAATAATTTGGGTCAATTGGGGACTCATCATCCACCAAGTCATTAGGGAATGGTGCCAAATAATAATCCTTGATATATTACAAGGTCATTATATAATATTATCTCACTTTGACCCTCTCCTCATCCTCATAGTCCTCCTAATAATCTTAAAAACATGGAACATGAGCATATGTTGAAAATGTTAGTGTGTTGATGATGTTTCAATACACATCAAAAATTGGCCTAGACTCCAAAGTCCTTAAGGTTGTTTAGCACATTTTAAATTCAACATATCTGGATTTAAGGAAGGATTGGCATGTGTATCTATGAATACAGATTGGGAAATGAATTCTAGCCTTATGCTTATTATAAAGGAGATTATGGGTCTCTACAAGTTGCATGACTAGTTCCATTAGTGCCTAGTTATCACTAACATATCTTAGAAGTGTATAGGGGAAGCCACTGAATATAGATACTCTAATATAAGAATAGGTGGGGAACTAAATGAAGTATGAGCCCCAAATCTCTACAACTATTATTGGTGAGAATATTTTTTTCCCTAGTTCTTTATCAAACATGATAATGATGAAATAGATTAAAACATCATTGAATCTTCTAAAATTCTATCTACTAAACTAAATGTGAGTTTAGGATAGTATTTTTACACTCTTCTTATCTCTTTAGGTAATGTGTTAAGGCCTAGGAAAGATATCCCTTTGGTCAGAATGTATACAAGGTAATAAGTCATGAAGAACTTGCCAGTGGTTTGTACCTCCATCAATTTCTTATGGAGGGAATTAATTATGAGTTGATACCAATGAATGTATTAAATGTTTTTTTGGATGACCTAGATTTACTGGTATATCTAATCCTTAAAGATCTTGACATCAAGACTACCAGTGATCCTATGAAACAATATGATAATGTCTCCCACCTCATCAATAAAATCAACCCTATACACGGTATTTGGTAATCTAGTGGAGGTAGCCTTGGGGGACTTAAGCCATTTTTTATTAATCATCTTCTTACATCCATATTTATTGTCTTCAAAAAATTATGTGGATTTCTACAAAGTTATGTCAAGATAACTATCAAATTTTGGATTTGCAAATATTAAATCAATAAAGTCAAGGTCTAAATTCAGAAAATTTCCTTTCCCATTTATCATTTAAGAGTTATCTTCTATCAATATCATAGTGTTGGGATAGTGCTAACATTAGCTTAGGTATTTGGATTGATAATGAAAATGTTGTAGCTTAGGGCAAGCTAGTGTCATAAATACTCTAGATGCAATCATTCTTGAGTTCTACAATTATTTAGGTCCAGAAGTCCCCTAGGTTAATGTGACCTAAATCAGTATATATTATCTCTAATGTATTGAAATCTAAGATAAGATTCACTCTAGGGCCTTTTGATTTTAACTTCATTTTTTTTAGAAACATAGAATCTAGCTAGGAAGCTTGTGGAAAACTAGCTATGAGAGTTGGCAGAGTTTGCAAGTATTTAGAGAAAATCTAATCTTTAATGGAGATGTAAGGTGCTCTAAGTAGGTAAAAGTTTTGGTAGAACTAAAATATGTTTGAATTAAATAACAACTCCTTTGAGCTAAGAAGTGTTCTGAATAAGTTGGATATTTGATGGAAAGGGAAGATGTTATGAAAATTGTGAAATTCCATGGGGATGGGAAGTGTTTTAAATAGGTATAACCTCCCACAAAAATGGAAGGTGTTCTAGACAACTCTAATGTCTACAGGGACCTTGGAGGATCTTTATAAGGAATATTCATTGGGTTTGAATGGGGAATATGCTATGAATATTCACCTAGTTTGATGAAGGTCTAGATTTGAATGTGAATCTCTTTAGGGAAAAACTAAAGATTTCATGTATAATCAACCCTATAAAACCCTACATTTTTGCTAATTAATATACTTGAAATAAATAAAAAACATGACCTTCTAACAACCATAATGACAACTGATAAACCCTAAACTAGATGACTCAAATGAAACCATAAAATTTTGTAAATAACTTTTTATGAAATTTAAATAACTCAAAAATATTCAAATTATAGGAATAATGGTGAAAAACACACAAGGAATACCATGCAATGGTGAAAAACACACAAGGAATACCATGCAATGGTGAAAATGACATGGCACTTAGTTTGTAAATGTGGATTGAAACTTGTAAGTACTCACTTGGCATGTGGATTGAGGTTGAAGGCATGAAGGTCATGATCAGAGCTAAAAAATGCACTTAATAGTTTAAACAATGAATAAAAAATCCCCCAAATTTCATTTCTTATATAAAAAATACCTATAATTAATGTATTAATGACAGTTAGTGGTAGAACCTTGAGGTGTTTGGAGAAATTCCAATGTCTACCAAGTTGGGGGGTTTGAATGTCTTTGATATATGGAAGGCAGAAATCCTAGAGTAATTTATAATTTTTCAAAATTGTAAATTGCTCCTAGATTTCTTAATCCCATGGCTTAGGTAGTTAGAAGGAATATAAACATGGGATATAATTTATAAATTTAAAATTGTGCTTCTAGTTCTAGATACCATAAGGAAGGTTTTTTGGCTTCATAGGATATGGATATCAGCATATAATTTGTATTTTTTCAAATTGTAAATTACGTGCTGAGTTCTAGATTCCACTAGTTTATGGCTTCATACGATCTAGAGCTCAACATGCAACTTGAAATTTTGCAAATTCTAAATTATGTGCCAAGTTCCAAATTCTACTAGTTTTGGAAAGCGAGTGCATTATGGGATCTAGAGTCCATTAAGCAATTTGTAAATTTCAAATTACATCAAGAGTTTTGGATTTAATAATGTAAAGGGAAAATGGGGTTTTTGGTCAACTTAAGGGATTTTCTTAAGAAATTAGGGGGTATCCCTTAGGGTATTTGATATTTTTATATTTTTGGCACAAAAATATCAACATTTTTGGTAACCTCTACTAGGTGATTTCCTACTAATCAATTTTCATCTAGTAGACTTTCATTTCATTAGTCATGGAGTCAATTTGGACTAAAAAACTCTAACCTAGTGAAGAATAAACTGAGATTTGCTTAACAAAACATGGAAAAATGGATAATCAAAATAGGGGAAAAAACAAAATTAAGGACAAAAAACTCCTAATGAGTTAACCTATGTAAAATCACTTATTTGAAAACACAACTAACCCTATTACATATAAAATTTTAACTTTTAGAATCAATTAATACCTCAAAAGCAAGCTTTGAGGTATATCCCATTAACTGGGATAGGCAATTTTGATCTATTGAGCTTGGGGAGCTAGAATGCATTAGTTTCTTTACACTAAATTATAATATATGAGCCATTCCATATGGCATCAAACTTGGTGTGCTTGCCTAGTTTATCCTTGTCTACATCCCATTTTAGAACCATGTCTCCTTCATTTAAACTCCTTTCATATTCCCTTTTGTTTAAATTATTATTCATTTGAGCCTAATTTTATTCCAAGAATTTCATTGATTGGTTCCTAATTTATTTGAATTCCATGAGTTCAACCAATCTTAATGTCATTATATCATTATCAATCAAATCCAAATGGTGATTGAGGTCTAGATATGGTAACTTAATTGATAGTGGGACTCATGAATTTTGTTCCATATACCAACATGAAAGGGGAATTACCAATGGCTCTTTTAGGAGTGATCCTTTTAGCCCATAGTGCTTATTTCAACTTTGTGGGCCAAGTTCTTTAATTATCTTCCATTGTTATTTTGATAATTCTTAAAGTTCTTGTTGGTTGAATCAACCAAGCCATTACCCTAAGGGTAATAATTGGAAGAAGTAATCAGATACACATTATGATTTTAAACCCATTCACTCACCTGAGTGCTCATGAATTCTTTAGCATTATCATATATAATGGTGTGAGGTAGATCAAATCTTAACACTATACCATCCATGAAGTCTAGAC
Source organism: Torreya grandis (assembly GCA_037957365.1). NCBI lineage: Eukaryota > Viridiplantae > Streptophyta > Pinopsida > Cupressales > Taxaceae > Torreya > Torreya grandis. The sequence goes on from JARHVA010001579.1 coordinate 1,319,328, forward strand.
TAGATGCCTTTGTGGCATATTTTAATGTAACTACCTTGGTCCATCACATGAAATAATTTATTGATGTGAGGACCCACTTGTGGCCTACAATAGATGGTGGATTGATCATACCAATGAAATCCAATCCCCATTGAGAAAATGGTTGATTTGTTTGAATTGACCTAAGGGGAAAGGTTGCTAACCTATACTTTTTGGTGAAGTAAGCAATTTTTTTGTAGTTTATTACCCACTAGTGGGCATATTTGAATAATTAAATCCAATAATATCCTCCCCTCATTTTATTTATAGCCATGGTCTTAGTGAATAAATGTCCTCCTAATGGGCCATCATGAAATTCTTTGAGTACTTTAGGAACTTGATCATGCTCAATACATCTTAAAATAACTCCATTCATATCCTTTCTAAACAATACTTCATTAATAGGTACATAGGGAATGGATTGGATATTTTAATAAATTTTATTATATTATTGAAGATCATATGGGCACTTGCCTATCTATAGGAAGTTGGTCTGTCTTGGATCTAACTATTTAAAATAGGTGGGTTGGATGGCTGAGGTGCATTTTGAGCATATACTAATTTATATGTTATTTCAAAAATTCTAATATAAAAATATAGTTGTTCACATAAACCCTTTCCTCTCATAAACTTGGTAACTTTGATATCCATGTCATAATCCATGACCTTGATGATCCATCCTACTCTTTTTTAATTTATCTCCCAAATGAGTAAAAACTCCTTGACACTGATGACTCACTATCAGATGAATTTTATTGTTGGAGATCATATGCTTGAATTTCTTGAGATCCTTAATTATGGAATATACCTATTTCTCCACAAAACCATAATTTTCTTCATAACCCTTCAGAGATTGTCTGAAAAAATATTTTGACTATTCCAATTATTCTTTATTTTTCTAGGTTAGAATAGCTAAGATGTTGCCTTCCCCTAAAAAAGTGTAAATAATAATATAATTATCATATTTGGGGTTTACTATGGTGGGATCCTAAGAGATATCTTATTTTATGGCGTAAAATCTATCTCTTCCTTCCTGTGTCCAGTTAAAAATGGTACCCTTCTTAAGCATTGAAGTGAGGGGTTTTTCCAGAAAGGCAAAATTTGGGACAAATATTCTCACAATATTAATCTTTCCAAGGAAACTCTATATTAATTTCTTATGTATTGGTAGTTATAATGTAGATATATCACTAACTCTTTATGGTTCTATTGAAATACCTTACTTTGACACTATATGCCCTAATATCTTACCCTCATGTGATTCAAAAATGCACTTATTTGGGTTTAAGGAAACCCCAAATTATCTGTACCTTTCAAAAAAAATTATAGGGTGATATAGATATGATTTGGAATGCTTTGAGTAGACAATGATATCATCCAAATATACTAAGATCATTTCATTTATCAACCATTTGAATGTGATATCCATGGCTCTTTGAAATGTTGCACCAACATTAATCAAACCAAATGACATATTTTTGTATGCATATGTGCCCTATTTTATGGTAAAGGTAGTTTTGTAATGGTCTAATTCTTGCATCGAGATTTGGTTATAGCCAAAATAACCATCTATAAGGGAAAACCTTTTAAATCTTGCTATAGTTTGTAAAATTTTCTCCATGTGCGGGAGAGGATAATGATATTTTAGAGATGATTTGTTTAGGTTTATAAAATCCACACAAAGTCTGATCTTGCCATTATTGTTTCTTACAGGGACCAAATTCATGACCCAAGATGAGTGTTTGATAGTAAAAATAATATTAGCTTCTATAAGTTTGGATAGTTCACTTTTCATCTAGGGTTCTATTTTTGGATTAAATGGTCCCTACTTTTATCTGATAGGATTGGTATTAGGATTTAGTATATTGTATGTTGAGATAAAATAGGGTCAAATCCTCTTAGATCATAATAACTCTAAGAGAAGTTATCATCAGGTTCTTGGCACAATTCAATAAAATATTGCTTCTTAGTCTTTACATACCTTTCCTAGCATCAAAGTTTTGCCTTCCAAAATGACCATTGAATTTTAGTCTTCTTCATTGACCATAATGTTTTTCTTATCACCTTTCAGCTGGTCATTCAAATTGAATATGTTCTCTATCATAACAAGACTCATAGGTAGTTTTTTTATCTTTAACTAGATGATATGATCTCCATATTGATCCTAGAGTTTTGGCTGGTTCCTATTTAATAATTCAGCTTCTTCTCTAAATTTTTTTACAATCTATTGATCATTATTAAAGGCTTACCAATTAGTTACATTATCAAGAATAGACAATCTTACTACCAATTTTACATGCTATCTATTTTATTTGTTTATTTACTTAGGTAAGTTATATTGGGAGCCCACCAAGGCCATCTGATCAATATCTTTATTTTGTGATCATGACACTACTTGAATATTTAAAGTGGTGAAATCTTCAAATAGGTCCCAAAGCCTATGTTTATAAGATATCAATATATTATTTTTAGTCACACTTCTAGATCTTACTTGGTGAATGATCAATTCACTATCACCAAATATTTGTATGGATTCCATCCCTCTCTCTTTGGCCAACTATAGTCCTTAAATCAAAGATTCATATTTAGTTACATTGTTAGTGCAACTAAAATGAAGTATAAAAGAATAAAAATAGCTCTCTTTTTGGGGAGAGATCAAGACAACATTTATACCCAATCCATTTCTACTTTTAAACCATCAAAGAATAGCTTTCATATTCCTTGAAGATATTCAACTAGTTATAGAATATTAGGAATGATTGCATCATTCTCATGTACGCAATATGTACCCATCCTAATTTCTTGTACATTATCATAAGGATAAAAATATAGAGTTGATCCCCATTCATCTAAGTGAATGTATGGAATATCTTATTGTTGGTTGCATCTTCATGATCAATTTCCTCTTCTTGATCTTGTAATATACAATTCATGTCTATGAGAGGAATGTATGGTTCAATATGGTCCTTAGCTATTGGTTCAACTCTTATTTTGACTCTTATCTCACACCTCATCCTAAAAAACCTATGAGACCAATACATAGATAGATATCCTCCCATTTTCATGGTAAAATCTCATGAAAGGAAAATGGTGAAATAAGGGGGAAGATTGATAACTGATATATCTTGAGAAATTAACAAACTTGGACAAAAGTGGATAGTGAGATTTAAATATTTTATTATTCCTACTATCTAAACAATAGTCCCATCCAACTGAACCACTCTCTTATTCATAGGTGTATATTTTATGCTAAGAGTATCAACTATTTTTTTGGGCATAACATAACTACTAGCCCCCGAATCTATCATGCAATTATGAACTAGATGATTCCCTAATTTAAGTGAGAGATAGAAAGGGGGAGGATTACCACTTTTTCCCACCTTAGCTTTAGTTTTTCATTGACATAAAATTAATTATAGTTTTAGGTCCCTTGGCTAGAAACTTATTTTCTATCTATAAATTCTTAGAACCCTCTTGTAGCAAATCTCTTTGTGCTGGTGTAAAGAGTACCTCCCACATAGTAACATTCAGATTGGTCTTATTCATTTGTTACACTATAATAAAAGGGATATTCTAAACCTTTTTTGATATATTTTTGGGTGATATATCCTCTTTCAAAATATTTTAAATTGACACTTTCACTGTAGGCTGGCTAGTGGGTAAAAAGGGAAGCCTTTGTACTATGTTGTTCTTTGCAAGTTCTGGTACAACTTTGAAAGTTGTATCTTGTTCCACCCTGGGGGGATGATCACTCTTTATTTTTATTTTCTTTGATCATGTATTGGTTGCCACTGGGCCTCCATCATTTAAAATTTCCTCCTCTTTATTTACCCTACAAAAGTCCTCCTCTTACCAATTCATAAGAGTAGCTTCTCTTTAAGTAAGTTCTTATATATATTATTATTGGGAAGTGGATTCTTCTTGTTTTCCTTTTATTCTTTTCATGCATTGTACCATCAAATCTTGATTGATGATTTCATTAGGACAAACAATCTAATTATGTGTTTGTGAACAAGGATAACACCACTAGTATTGAACCAAGTTATTTTGAATAGGTATAATAGATTTGGAAGTATTTGGTGTAGGTAAGAAATGAACATTTTGGGGCTTTGTTTGTACATTTTGATCTTGTAGCTATTGATTGCCTTGATATGGATACCTATTAGGTTGGTATGTTGGGGTAACCTATTAGTAAGGCTTATAATTTTGAGATTTTTACCTCTTCATTGCTACTAAATCATTGAAAAAAAAATTTATTAGCGACTTTCCATCATATAGTTCATCTATAGGAGTGGGTTCAAAGATGATGCCTTGTTTGTGGTGGGAATTAGAGCAATTATAGGCAGTGTAGGAGCTATTTCTAGAAATAAAGGCATTAGTGGCCTTAGGGTAATTTTTATAGCTTGGATTAAAAAATTCTCCACCCTTATCAAAATTTCATAAGCATCAAGGAGTATGGTGTTGACCATACATTGAATCATAACAACTATATCACTATTCAAGGCTCTCAAGTAATATAGGAAAACATTATTTATAGCTGGCTTGACCAACACTAGAATTATATTCTAGGTCTATTGGAAATGGAAATTGAAATCATTTATAATTTCATGAGGATCCCTTTGAATGGCAGTTAGTTGTTATACCAAGGAAAGGTGGTCACTCCTATCTTCAAATTAAGCACATAGTGTAGAACTTAGTGTTAGGGTGATTAATTCAGCATTAGATAATAAATGAATAATATTAAATTACTCAGTTAATATTAATATGATTATTTATCATAGATAGATTGGTAGGTTATTTAGTTTAGTAAATATTAAAAATATTTCAAACTTAGTACTATTACTCCTGATTAACATTTGGGAGATTTTATTATTCATATTGTTTTTATCTCTCTTATTTTTTAGGAGCTATTATGAGCTCATACATTTGTATAAATATGCAACTTATATTTGTAATATGTTGTTGGATTAATTATATTTTAATTGAAACTCTAGACCTAGCTCATCCCAAATTAAAATAGATTTGGGAGCAACACTTCTTTACCATTACAAGGCTTTACCCTTGAAAGAGAAAACTAGGAGTCTGATTACAACATTATCTTGTACCACATTTATACTACACATAGATTGGAAATATTTTGTATGTGTTCCATAGGAGTAGTGGAAATTTTAATATTGAAATATGGGAGGTTTTCTAAAGCTAAGGTGGGTATTCCATCATATTGACCCAAGTGGAGAGGGTTAGCCCCATTGAAAGCTATGAAATTCAAATTTCTAGCCATTATAAGAGGAATGAAACTAATAAGAGTAGGATTACTTGCAGGGGATGCAAATAAATTTGATAGATATAATTTACAATGAGGTAAAACTAATTTTAATCTCTTTTTAAGTGGAAATGACAACTCTAAAAGATCATTTTTATTACCTTTTGTATTTGACCTTGTTTTTTTGCTTGGCATATGTAACCGTTGAAATATTGAAACTATAAACTAGTGGAGTGGCTAGGTGCCTTTGGATTATGTTTGGATCTTATGTAAAATCTACTGAGAATAGCATCAATATCTTTGTAAATTTTTGTGTCTCGTTAGGTGTGCCAAAAACTATTATCATAGGTATTGTACTCATTCCTTAATGTAAATAGCTCGATGTGCAATACCTAATGATATAATGGGAAAATATCCAAGCTATGGGACTTTGGAAAATTGAGGTTAACCTCTAGATAAGGCCATATTCATTTCACTAAATATAATACAATAAATAATATATCAATTTTATATAAATTCCACTCACTTTTAGTGTTCTTTCTCCTAAACTAGATTTTGATTGGGAAAAGAGTTAAGAATGAAATTTTATAAAATTGAAATGGTGATTGAACCAAACATTTTAGTGGGTATTAATTTTTAATTAAATAAAAAAAATATAATCTAAAATTTATTGAATTTTTTTTGAACATAAACTCATGCAGATGAGAAATCATAGGCAATATTTATTTATTTAGAAGGGAAGAGATTCATCTATTTTCATCAAAAAATATTTAAAAAGGGTAAAATACCATAAATGAATTTATTTTGACTAAAATAAGAATTTTAACATCCATAAATACTCAAATAGCTTTGCATACAGAAGGATCTCTCAGACAAGAAAGGTAAATCTTCAATTTATTTTCACTATTAAGGTTACAACTTGTAGATAATACATTCAAAATGCATAAATATATCACTAACAAAAAAATATTGATTAAGCCATGGGGTATACCCATAATTATACAAAAATATCCCATAGATGAGATGTGGTTATAAAAAATTCAATGCCCATTAGTAAAAACCATGCATATTTGGAATGCCGTGGAAAGAGGCATGATCTTCTATTTCTAGCATCCTTAACTTTGTAAAATAGTTTGTAAAGTAGCATGCAAGAACTGGGCATAATCCTTAGCTTGAAATGGCATGTGTGGAATTGGAATATCTTCATGCAACACTTTTCCTTATTCATGTAACTAGAGATATCTCTTCATGAAAATGGATGGTGCTCAAAATGGAAGTCAATGATTCATCAGAAGATAAATTTAAAAAGTTACTTTTGTAAAACCCTATCTTGCAATTTAAAAGTGAGACTTGTACAACTTGCAAGTTGCATCACCTTGTCAAAATGGAATTTACAATTCTCAATACATGATTTTACACTTCTAATAATTATAACTTGTCAAAATAGAAAGTGTAATTTACAATTGTGCTTTTTATAAATTTCACCCCATCAAAATATAGTGTAAAATACATGTGTCTCTTTCTAAAAAAGATTTAAAAATATAGTTTCAACTTATCAAAGTTTTTATAGTAATGAAATTACAAAATATGGAAATATTTCAATAGAAATAAATTAATCAATATTTAAGACTTCTTCAAACTTCTTATCTTTCTTGACCTATAGCTTTTGAACATATGCATCAAATGCCTTGTGAATTTCCTAAATTATTTCTTCATATGGTCTAAAGGAGTAAAGGTTGCATGATGCACAATTTGATACTATTTCAAACAATTCCTTTCTTAAAGTCTTAATTCCCTAAATTTCTATTTTCATATTATCTAATACATTCTCATACTTGATAAATCTATGGATAAAACCTAGGGTGAAGATTATATTCTTTTTAGATTCTTTTTCAACCACTTCCTTGAACTTATTATGAACTTCCTCTACCTAAAACAGGTTATCTCCATCATCCACTATCTAGTATGACATCATACTCATCATTCCTTTAATGCCATATAACATATCAATAGCTTTGTCATGTGCTACCTTGGATTTATGAGAAGCTTATGTGAGTATCCTTATCTAAAATTGAGATACTCTATGTAACTCATCTTTATCTTCATCATTCTTTAGTATCTTCTCAATAAGAAGGATATCCATGTCGATAGAATCCACAACTATGAACTTGGGATAATATAGATTCAATGCTTATATCTTTCCATCATATTCATTAACTTGTTTTCTTAGGACATTTTTTTCTCTCTGATGGCTTCATAATAGTCCATCATTTTAGAAATAATCTTATTTCACTTTTAAATAAGTTCTTTTGACCATTCTTTGGTAGACCTTCCCATATTAGCAATCTCTTGAACTACATCAATTATTGCCTGATCTATAATTTGGCTAATCAAATTTACTAACTTTGGTTATTTCAATGAATCACTGAGATCAATGAAATTATTCAATGTATCCATAAGTTGATCAAATTTTTTCTTCATGTCATCCTTGGTGGCCTTGTCATGGTCTATTCTCTTGAAGAGGGAGTTGATGCTAGATTAGACATCATGTTAAACCCTTCTCTTCTTAGTCATTTGAGGTGGATATTTGAAATATAATAATTTCCCACCACAAGGTTTTCCTTTGATTTATCCATTGGGGGTACTATAATTTCAACATATCTTTCCCCTTTATCATCATTGAGTATTATGGAGAAGGTCTGGGGAGTAGACTTGAACTTATTATTTACCTCTGACAAGCCAAAGTCCAGTGTGCTAAGGGAAATCATTTGATTCCACTTATTTCCCATTGATTATGCTAGACAACTAGGGGTAGCATCTGATTATGTGGATACCATCACATAAGAATCTATAGTTGATGTTATTGTTCTAGTAGACACTATGATAAGATGCCTATGATATTTCATCTCCATCAATTGGTTGAAAATATAAATTCACACCAAGTACTTGTATTTATCCAATCTCAACTAAAGGTTCTATATAAACTTTAGAAGTGGAAGAGGTGGGGATATTGGAAAAAAACTATGTCTATTAGGGGTGTGGAAGATGGAATAAACATAAGTATTTTGAATTTGGGAATTGGTAGAAGGGTGAAAGTCAAAGCATTGAATGAATGAATCAAATGTGTTATACCACTCAAGGTTGGTGATGTAAAGAAAGTGAATGGGGATGAAGATGAAATAATATTTACCCTAAGAGCTAAGATGACCTATAGAACTAAAGTCATGATGCTTGAGTCTATGACAATGTACTATTGAGTGGTATTAGAAATAAATGGGGATGGAATGGAAGGAATTGTCAATGGAATGGAGAAGGGAAGTGAAAAAGGAGGGAGTAAAAATGGAGGGAGTGAAAGTGGACTAGAAACTTGAGAATCCACTAATGAGGGACCCTAAGTATCCACTTGAATTGATTGCATAGGTTGTAATGAACTTATTATGATGGGTGAGGTGGTAAGAATGAGAGGTAAAATGGAAAATTGAGGTGCAAGGGAAAAATAAACCTAACGTGAGGTATTGGAGCCTTTAGACTAATGTACATGGTAGGAGGGTGAATAGTATAAATTAGGATTGTCACTATGATAGATATGGGGATTGAAGCTATAAAATCCCCTATTACAGTTGTGTCTTTAGAATAGATGATGATTGGTTGCTCTATATTTCCCCATACTTTATTTCTTGCCCCTTTTTGGCCTTAGTCTTATTATTTTTATTGGAAATCCTTGGATCTTATGGTTGTTCACTAGCTATCCCACTAGGGCCCACTATAGATAAAGGAATTCTCTCTTATTTCAACTTTAAAAGCTTTTCTATGATACCTATTATTTATTCTATTACTTGTATCCCATTTCTCCTTATCCAATTGATTATTCTATTGATCACACCTACTATCCTATCTAATAAAGAAAAGGATTTTAGAGCTGACCACCTAACTGGTGGTAAGGGTTGAGTGACAATTTGTTTATAATAATTTGGGTCCATTGGGGACTCATCATAGACCAAGTCATCAAGGAATGGTGACAAATCATAATCCTTGATCTATTCTAGGGTCATTATAGAATAATATCTCATTATAACCCTCTCCTCATCCTTACAATCCTCCCAATAATCCTCAAAATATGCAACATGAGCATATGTTGAAATTTCCAATGTCTTGGTGATCTTTACATAAACATAAAAAAAATGGCCTAGACTCCAAAGTCCTTAAGGTAATTTTTCACATTGTAGCTTAAACACATTTGGATTTAAGTAGGAATTGGCATGTGTATTTGCCAATAGAGATTGGGAAATGAATTTCAGCCTTATACCTATTGGAAAGGAGCTTATGGGTCTCTACAAGTTGCCTAACTAGTTCCATTAGTGCCCACTTGTCACTAAAATATTGGGAAATTGTATAGGGTCAGACACTAAATTTTACTAATATGATATAAGAATAGTTGGGGAATTGAATGAAGTATGATCCCCATTTATTAATCTTTACAACTATTGATGGTGAGAATCTTGTTCTCCCTAGTTCTATATCAAACATGATAATGAATCAATAGATGAAAGCATTATTGATTTCCTTGAAATGTTGTCTACTAGCCTTAAATGTGAGGTTAGGATAATATTTATACACTCTACTTATCTCTTTGGGTATTGTGTTAAGGCCTAGGAAAGATCTCCCTTTGGCCAAAATGTATACAAGGTAAGAAGTCATGGAAAAATTGCCAGTGGTTTTTACCTCCATCAATTACTAGTGGAGGGATTAATTTATGAGTTGATCCCAGTGAATGTATTAAATTTTTTGTTAGATGACCCAAATATACTAATACATCCACTCCTTGAAGCTCTTGGCATCAGGACTACCAATGATCCTATGTAACAATATGATAATGTCTCCCACCTCATCAATGAAATCAACCCTATATAAGGTCTTTGGTAATATGGTAGAGGTAACCTTAGTGGACTTAAGCCATTATTTATTAATCATATTATAAAATCCATCTCTATTGTCTTCAAATAATTGTGTGGATGTCTATGGAGTTATGTCAAGATAACTCTCAAATTATGGAATTGCAAATACTAAATCAATAAAGTTAGGGTCTAAATTCAAAATCCTTTCCCCTTTATCATTTAAGAATTTTCTTCTATCAGAATCATAGTTTTTGGATAGTGTTATCACCATCTTGAGGGTTTGGACTAATAATGGATATGTTGTATCTTGGTGCAAGCCATAGTCATAAATAATCTAGATCTAATCATTTTTGAATTCTACACCTATTTGGGTCTAGAAGTCCCCTAGGTCAATGTGACCTAAATCAACATCTATTATCTCTACTATATTGGAATATAAGATAAGAGTCACTCTAGGGCCTTTTTTATTTTAAATTCATTTCTTTTGGAGACATATAATCTAGCTAGGAAGCTTGTGGTAAACCAATTATGAGAGATGGTGGAGTTTGTAGGTGTTTAAAGAAAATATAATCTTAGATGGAGATGGAAGGTGATTTAAGTAGGTAATATTTATAATGAAACTAAAAGATGTTTGAAGTAGGTGACAACACCGTAGAGCTAGGAAGTGTTCTAAAGAAGCTAGATATCTAGTGTAAAGGGAAGGTGATCTTATCAATGTGAAATCCTATGGGGATGGGAAGTGTTTGAAACAAGTATAACCTCCCACAAAAATAGAAGGTGTTCTAGATTATTCCAATATCCATAGGGATCTTGGAGGATATTTATAAGGAATATTTGTTGGGTTTAAGTGGGGAATATGATGGGAATATTCACCTAGTTTGATGAAGCTCTAGATTCAAATGTAAATCTCTTTGGGTTGAACCTAAAGATTTCATGTAGAATCAACCCTAGAAAACCCTATATTTATACTAAGCAAGATACTTGAAATAAAAAAAAAACATGACCTTTTAAAAACCATAATTTCAATTTGGAAACCCTAACTAGATGACTCAAATGAAACTGAAAATTTTAGAAATAACTTTATGAGAAATGTAAATAACTTGAAAAGTTTCAAATTGTAGGAATAATGGAAAATAACACAAGAGGAATACTATGAAATGGTGAAAGTGATGTGGCACTTGGTTTGAAGACATGTATTGAAACTTAAAGGGACTTTCTTGGCACATGGATCAAGGTTTAAGGCATGAAGGTCATGGTCAGAGCTTGAAAACAATCTTAGTAATTTAAAAAATGAATAAAAAATCCCCAAATTTTCATTACTTATATATAATTTCCTTATAATTAATGCATTAATGATGGTTGGTGGAAAAAAATTGAGGTGTTTGGAGTAATTCCAATGTCCACTAAGTTGGCGGGGGGGGGGGGGGTTAAATGAATTTGATATATGGAAGGTATAAATCCTAGATCAATTTGGAATTTTGTAAAATTGAAAATTCCTCCTAGAGTTCTAAATCTCATGACTTGGGTAGTTGGTGGGAAGTGGAACATGAGATATAATTTTCAGATTTTATATTGTGATTAGAGTTTTGGATCCTTTGGGGAAGGTTATTTAGCTTTATAGGATTTAGAGCTTGGCATACAATTTATAATTTTGTAAATTGAAAATTGTATGCTACGTTCTGGATTCCACTGGTTTATGGCTTCACAGGATCTGGAGCTTGCCATGCAATATGAAATTTTACAAATTGAAAATTGTGTGCCAAGTTTCAAATTATACCAATTTTATAAAGGTAGTGAATTGTAGGATTTGGAGTCCATGAAGTAATTTTCAAATTACAAATTATGGCCAAAGTTCTAGATTTTGTAATGCAAAGGGAAAATGGGTTTTTTTAATCAACTTAAGCAAATTTATCAAAAAATTAGGGGGTCTCCCTCAGGGTATTTTATATTTTGATATTTTTGGGGGAAGAAATCAATAATTCTTAGGTAGACCAAGAAACCATTTTGGAGTGCATCTTGTTAACCTATGAGGGAAAAAACAAAGTAGTTATATAGGGATATATGACACTTCTTGACAAACCAAAAAAAAAATTATTTTAGGTGCTCCTTAGGGTCACATTTTCCTTTGTATTTTTAAAACTTAGGAATCTCAAAGTGATGTAGAAGAGGTATTTAAAGATAAATCATGTCAAAATGATAGAATCATATGTCATCCATTTTGAATTTTTTACTCTGATTTCCTACTTGAATGGTAGAAATTGCATCTTTGACCTCTTGTAAATTTTGAAAGGTAGATATGGAATGGGAAGAAGTGGGTGGATTTTTTTAGGTGTTTTAAGGTACAATACCTTGACCTATATAAAGAGGTGACAAAGAATATTGAGTAATTTGAATGTGGCTAGTTCTACGATGAATATTCACCCTTTAAGTGGAGTTGTATTGCTAATAGGGAACTTGTTGTTCGTAAGGCACTTATTATTGAGTGTGGCATTGATTTGGAAAGAAATGAGGCCTTAATGGAAGAATGTGTTTTTGAGTATTCAATATAACTTGATGGGATTTGAGTGGAATCAATAGTTGATTCCTAGGAATGTGATGCATATAAGGAACTTATTGGTTAATTGACACATATTATTGGATTAAAGAGGCTCATTTTTTATTAGGAGCAACAATTAATTGAATTTTAAAAACACATTATTATTTATACAAAATTAGTTTGGGATTGATTGGTACTTATTACAATAGAACATTGGTTTCCACCTATTAATGTAGGGGATTAGTCACCACTTGCTAAAGTGAGGGATTGGTAGCATGTTATTGTGGATTAGATGAGTTTGCAATTTGTTTTGGCAAGGAATTAGAAGGAGGAGGTTATGGAGATGATGGAATTACATTTTTTTGTATGTTGGATGGAACTTGGTGTGGGTTATAATATGTTATGTGAGAGTTATCCACCGCATTTTGGGTAGAAGACTCAAATCTAGATTAGTTGCTAGATTGGTTTCAATTATAGTTTTATTAAACACATCCATAACTAAGATTTTAATGGAAAAAGGATTTAGATTATAAATGGGATAATTAGACAAATCTAATGTTTTTTCTATTGGAGGATTGGTTTCCACTAAATAAGGTTTTTGAATATCTAATGTAGTAAGGGAGATAGTGAGACTAGCCAAAACCTATTTAGATTGTTATATGTAGTTTTCAAGAAATTGGATTTGAGAAGATTGATCAATGAATCGACCTTTCCATTTTTTTGATACAACAAGATATTGACTAGAAGTTGGCATAAAAGTTTGTTCTTAGCTAAAGGTACCTTGGTTATCTATCAATGCAAGATGTGTTTGCTTCGATGTTTTTAAAAAAATATCATAAATCCTATATGGTAAAAATAGGGGGAAACTTTGAACCCATATCAAATAGTTTAATAAGATGTTAAACATATTTTTATCAAATAATTGGTGATTAAATTGGTCTTGTATATATTCATCACTAGGTGGTGGATTGACAAGATATATTATGTTAGGTTAATGTTCAATGTTAAAAGGCACATGTGATAGGTATTATTGGTATTATCCTTGGTTGAAATTAGATGAGACAATTTGAAGATATAGATTATGTTTCTCAATTTTAAAATTAGATGGTACATGAGAAAGGTATTGTTAGGTTTCTTCATCTTCCACATATGAATCATATCCATAGGGATTATATACCACATATTCATTAAATGAAGTATTGTAAATAACCCCACTACATGTGTACCTAGGAATGTCTATATTTATGATATTTTTCTTGAAAATGTTTTGAATTCCTAATAAATATGTCTTGACTAGGTACGTGACTTCCCTTGGAATATCACTTGGCAATTGGATTATCAATTCAAATGGTTCAAAGGTGTTTACCAAAGGATAAATTAACTAGTTTGGCCTTTAAGTATGAACATTCAACATTTAGATTTAAGAAATATTTGGCACTTGTGTCTTGTTTGAAAGGGACTTATTTTAAGACAATATTAGATATTGGAAGCTTGGTTTTAAGGAACAAAGAAAGGAGACTTAGCATAGTTAGGGAAATTTAACAATTTTGTAAATGTAAAGGTTAGCATAACAAATGGTTTTTGTTGATAATTTTAAATCAATTTTTGAACTAAAATTAAAACTTTAGACTTTCTAAAGGGAATTAAAATTGTAAATTTAGATGGATTTGGATTTGGAATTAGAAATGGTATTGAAAATTAGACTTGTAATTTATCTTAGTTTGACCTTAAAAATAAGGTTAGCTTAGAATTGTCACTTGATTTGAAATCAAATGGATGGAATAACAACACAATGAAAAAGAACTTTAGAATTTGGTTTAACTTTACAAATAATGTTTTTGATTAATTAAGGTGGCAAACCAGGGGCTGAACCCTATACAGTCAAAAAAGACAAGAAGGTTGGCAAACAAAAGATACCAGCACCAAACCAACGTCACAGTCAAGAAACAAAGTCAGAAGCAAAAAAAAACACTGGAAAGACTAGAGTCAGAAAGGATGAAACTACATAAATATAGAATTAACAAGATCCTTAAGATTCTCATTGTCTGCATTGTCAACATTCCCTAGATTACCCACCGCTTCCAACATAGTCATATTCAACAGAATGTTATTTCGAAGCCCTTTGGTGAAGACCTTTTATATCTTTTGAATGCAGACCTTCAAGGCCCTAATATCTATTTTCCAATCATTCTCATTCTCTGAACCCTCACCAGCTTCTTCTACATGCATTTTCTCCTTATTATCAACAGTTCCCCTAGAATCAACACCCTGCTCTTCAATGACCTCAAAAACTCAAGAAGCCTATTTCCCACTAGTGTCCTCTAAAATTTCTTGAATTTCTAGCTCTTCATACCCCAATTACCACCTTGAGCTTCAAAAAAGTAACAAGCCCTCAGTTTTGTTTGTACTGAATGCAGATGTGAAGGCTCATTTTACAAAATGGCCTGCCACGGTGACATCTACTTTCATGCTTGAAAATAATTCCCCCTTGGTTTTCATTATGTGACTCTTGAACCTCCACCTCATGATACAAGGAATTAATCATGAAAATCAAGGAAGTACTAAGGTTATCATTTTCCATGATCTATAATGGCCTTCTCCACGTGGACCACCTTCGAAAGCTATCTTTGTCATCAATGTGCATCATTCATGCTCCATCATCTCCTTCTAAATGATCTCTCTAGTGTTTAGGGGTATATGAGCCCCTTGTTTCCATATTATCCATCTTGAGAATTGCTAACCAAGGTTGGCAAAAGCATCAGCGACCCTGTTACCTTCTCTGTAGGTGTGGGTAATCTCAACTTCAGAAAACTTTTATAAAAGAAACTAGATGTCCATAATGATGTCTTTTAGATGGATACCAACATTAGATGATTTATTAATGGCATCTATGACTAACTTAGAATCTCCATAAATATTCAAATTTCTAATTCCTAGGGATATAACTAACTTTAATCCCCAAAGTAAGGCCATAGCTTCAGCATAGTTATTGCTCTGGTAACCCATGCCACCAGCATAGACAACAGACATCCCTCCTTTTTCATTTCTTATTATTCCTCCTCCAATTACTTTACCACTCAACTTAGAAGCCCCATAAAAATTGAGTTTCATATAATTGGGTTTAGGTGGTATCTATTTAGTATGAAGTCTCTGAAGAATTTTTGAATTATCATGCCCAGGGATAAGGTTTAAAACCTTCCATTTGGAAACAATTTGACTTTCAAATTTAGATAGGGGTTTCTTCACAACACTAATATGAGCTATTTTACCACTTTCCAAGATGGTCCTAACAAAGGAGTTAAACACCTGAGCAACATTTCTAGCAGTGTCCCTAAAAATTATGTGATTTCACTCTTTCCATAAAGTCTAGCTCAAGCATGGTAGATCTTGCTTCCATAATTCCTTAATCCAGGAATGTGTGAAGGTTGAGTTCTAGCTAAGAATTACTTCTTTAAGGTCAGAATTACAAACCCATTCAATGCCAAAGTTGTTAAATTATGCCCCATAAATCTTGGGTAAACTCATAGTGTGTGAATAGGTGTGAAATTGATTCCTCTATAGAACTACACAGAAAACATATGTTGACCAAAGTAAACCCCCTCTTTTGAAGGTTTTCGTAAGTAAGTATTTTGTTATGGGTAGCAGCCCACCAAAACAAGTTAATATTTGGAATGAGTTTATGATTCCAAACCTTTTTGCATACCTCCTTATTCTGAGCTTTAGGTGTAAGCAGATGATAGGCAGATTTGACAGAGAATGATCCATTCTTATCTAGCCACCAGTATTGTTCATCCTATCGAGGGAAGAGTGGGATTCTAATCTCTTGAACACATTGCTAGATCTCCCAAATTCTTGGGATAAGCTCAGGCATGTGCACACAACAATCCAAAAGGTTTTTCTAGCTCATTATCCCATTGTTATTTTCCATATAATCACTAACCCTATCAACAAAGAACTAAGTATTTAGGTCTATAATTTCTCCATATTTTCCTTGGGAGATGAGAGGCTTGTCCCTTAACCAATTATCCTCCTATAATTTAATTTTCCAGCCGTTTCCAAGCTTCCACCTAATTCCCTGTTTGAGAAGACTTCTACTTTTTAGCATTTTATTCCATATCACAGACCCTTGGGGTAATCCCACCTGTTCAAGAAAGTTGGAATCAACAATGCTATGCATGTATTTGGCATACATTATTTCCCCCCACTCACTGTTGTTGTGAATTAGATTCTAACTAACTTTTGAGAGGAGGGATTTATTCATTTTCCTGATGGATCTTATATTAAGTCCACCATGAGATTTTAAGAGACACACTTTTTCCCATCTGACTAAAGACATTCTCTGTTTGTCTTCCACTCCCATCCATAAAAATTTCCTTTGGATCTATTCCAACTTTTCAGAAAAATATGTAGGAATTTTAAAAAGAGACATGAAGTAGGAATACCTTTCAAGGATACCTGAAGAAGTTACAGCTTATTCACACTACTGAGTAGTTTTCCCTTCCACCCAAGAATTTTCCTCTATGTACATTCCACAATACCATTCTAAAAACCTAAATATACCTCTTTGACCAAGAGTGGGAGACCTAGGTAGGTAGCTAGTAGGCTAGCCTCAGCACAATCTAAGATATTAATGATTATATGTCTAAGTTCATTGGGAGTGTTAAAGAAGTACGCATTGCTTTTATAGAAATTTATTCTTTGTCCCAAGTCTCTAGCATAATCATTAATTATATTCTTCCATATTCTAGCTTCGATCACCGATGATATGCCAAATAAGATGGTATCATCCACAAGCTACTGTATAACCATAGGATGAAGGGAAGAGGCAGGTTTGATGCCTACTAGATTTTTTGAAACTATATCAACTTGTATGTATCTTCCCAATGCCTTAGCCATAATGATGAATATGTACGGGGAGAGAGGGTCTCCCTGATGAATTCTTCTTGAGGAGGAGAAAAACCCTCTAGGAACACCATTAACCAGCACTAAGAATTTAGCAAAAGAGACCGCATTCCATAATAAGCAAGACAATTTATCATTAAAACCAAATTTTCTAATCACTTAGAATAGAAAAGTCCATGAGACTCTATCATAAGCTTTGGATATATCAAACTTGAGGGCCATCCCAAAGATTTTGCTCTTATCCATGGACTTTACAAATAATGTTGACTTGGTTTAAAATTGAAATTTAGATTTTAAGGACAAGGATTTTGGTTCAATTTTGATATCCTAACAATGTGGATTAAATAAGTAAGAAATATATTTAAGACCGAGTTATAACATGTCACTTTGGTTTGACTTGGAATTTGGGTAGAGCAATGCCTTATCATATTCATATAAAATGGTTTTGGTCTTGGACTTTATTTGTTTGATTTGGTCTTAAGTATAGACTTAGTTTTGACATAAAAATCAATCAAAAACATAAGTATTACAAGGATATTTAATAACTAATGTGGGTTTGAATCACATCCATTAATCCTTATGAAACACTTGTCTTGAAAGAGAATTAAAAATTTAAGTGTTCATTAAATAAATTATTACAATTATTAGTAGGGTTTTCACACCCCCTTCTCTTTCAAAGTTTATATGATCAAGGTGATCTTCAGGGGAGGTTAACTTTTCACCCCTATGTCAATGAATGATTCATATAAAAAAATTCATCTAAGAATAAATCCAAGATTAGGCCATTGATGTTAGTGTCTTGTCCCTTCACAACCATTTCATCAATAAGGGTCTCAGTGAAGTACTAACATATTTAGGGTTTACTTATTATTTTATAATGGGATATCTATATGTTCATTATATAATTTAGGGTACATGGTCATAAATATGTAAATGAATAAGTTCAGTATCATTGCCAAGATTGTTCATTTTGAGGGTACTACATATAGACATTGGATATTGGAAATAAATCCTTGGGGTTAATTTTCGTACATGACTTTATGAAAGCACAAATCAATATCTTCATGATGATAACATTCCTCAATTTATATACCCCACTAGATAAGTGAGGTTTGGTATGATGTTTGGATGTCACTTCCTAGGTTAATGCACCCTTAAAGACTTATGAGAAGGTGATGAAATCCACTCCATGAAGTAAAATGAAAAATAGGGTAAAATCCAAATAGGAACTTTTGTATTTATAAGTAACCTAAAAATGGAGAGAATACACATAAAAATAACCCCATAAGATAATAAAAAAATCAAGCAAACTTGTAATAAATTAAATGACTTGAAACTAAAAAGTTTGTTAAACTAAAATTGAAGTGTGGATATGTTTTAGTGCCTAAATAAAAATGTTGGATAAAATTGAATTATTTTGACTCAAAACACCACTCTTTGGCTAAGGACCTACAACACAAGATGATTATAATTTTGAAACAAGTGGGTTTGAGCCAAAAGGAGCTTGAAATTTGGTTTTTTTAGGTCTCAGCCTTTACACAATTTTTTTCACCATTTATTAGGTTGATTTCATTACTAAACCTTTTAATTTCATTGTTAGGGCCTGAAAATAGAACATAAAATTAGTTATAACAATTTCACTACTACCGAGAACAATTTTACCATTGGGCATAACTATTTTTTTGCTAAGAATGAAAATTTCACTAATTAAAAGGCACAATTTCATAATCCAAAGAACAATTTAAAAAATATGTAGAAATAAAGAGAAAAAACATATAGAGATGATTTCACTATTTGATATAAATTTCACTAATGATCCACATAATTCAACTACTGGTCTGAATGATTTCACTACAAGAAATGAAAATTTTGTTGCCGAGGAAGATAAGTTTGTCAATGTTGACCTACATAAGAAAATCACAAAAAATAGTAATGAATATTTTTTGCTTAGATCCTATAATTTTGATAACATTTCCCATAATTTTGCCTTTCAAATAGAAAATGAAAATGCAAAATAAAGAAGAAATGATTTCATTATTGCCTAGTAATTTAATTGGTTCTTATCATCATTTCACCATTTGTTCTAATGATTTCACAAAAAGTGCTTAATTTTGACATTAGGACATGTTAAGTAGAAAACATAGAAAACCTATTAAGACAATTTCATAGTTTTGGAATGATTTTGATATTGTTTCAAATAATTTCACTACTGATGACATCAAATTCACTGATACATGGTTACAAATTCATTGTTTGCACCTGAATAGTTTTTGATATATTTCTTGAGGAAAAGAGAGAATTAGCTTATTAGAAGACCAATTCTAATAATTAGAAGAATGCTAGTAGTATAAAAATGGTTGTGGGATGCATCCAATTCTTTAAGAGGATCCATCAGGTGTGCCATTATGTATATCAATAATCCAAGAGAGGTTAGTCAATCGTTAGTGAATAAATTCAAAACAAAATAAAGATAACTTATCAATCCCAATCCCTAGGTTAAGCTATGTGATTAACAAATAAGAAATGTAAATTGAAAAGATAATTTTTTTTTCTACCTCCCTTGAAGAAATGTTTGAAAATTGGTCTAAAATGGTTAAGCTCAACTTGTAGATGTATAAGTCTTCATCGATTCTTGAATCCTTTCATGGGAAGTAAATCTACTTGTATACACTTGGTCTTGGCTTTGGCTTATCATAAGAGATAAAGTTGATGAAGCTTCTTGGAATAATCTAGCAGAGGAAGTTAAAATTAAGAAGCTTGATGAAATTAGAGGTAAGAGGGTTATATTTATAGATTCACTATAATGATATGGATGGTTCATCTCATCTTAGGATGGAGGATTGAGAATCAATCCTCAAATCCATTATTACACCTTTGAAGTGTGTAAGATATGCCATTTAAGGCCTTTTTGGTGTATGGAAAGCACATTGGAAGAAAGTGCAGTCATTTATCCTCTTGAGTGTGTAAGAGGGGTGTAAGAGATAAGATTGTGTGTAAGTGGCAATGTCATAAGCCACGTTTCCAACATTCTACTCCATTCCATTGTCTTGACCCTATGACATCACCTATGTGAGACAATAATTCAATCTTGATTTATAGAAAATAGGTTATTCTAAATCCATGGAATTTTATATTAGAGGAATGATTAGGATAATTAATCAAGGTGATTAATTGGTAGTTAGAAGAAAGGTAAAGTTTTAAATGTTTCCTTGTCAATAAATTATTCACTTGATTGACCTATGAAGACACTTACAAAGGGATGATTTAATTTAAGATGTAATAAATAAGATAAATGATGTAAAATGATCCATTACCCCAATCAAGGATTTATCACTGTGATTTTGGTTAAAAATGATAGTTGTGTGGGTAAATTATATCTAGTTGGATATTTCTGGTTAAACTTGCATGTGACTGTGGAAAGTCATTTTTAATGTAGTTTAGACACAAAAGTGGTTAAAATGAAGTTTATACACATAATAAAAGGCCAAAGGTCCACATACAAAGGACATATTAAAATGTCACTGACATAAACATAGAAAAATATAATAGGATTATATCCACATGCAAGGATATGTTTAAATGTCTAGAATCCAAAACAATCAATACACATAAGACATGAATCATAGAAGTAAACACATAAAACATGTAAGAGTAAATGTAGTTGATAAACATTAACAATTCATAATATTAATTTATTTACTAACTAAAGTATCTAGAAAGATACCAATGTCAATTTAAGTGAGAAATATTGATAAATTTTACTTGGTGTAAAGATTTAAGGTATGAATTATAAGAGATAACCAAAGAATGATAGAACCTATATATGAGATTACCTAGTGAGCTTGTTGTTGTATAGAAATTTGTATGAGGACTATGTCTTGTTTGGATCTAATAATTGATATCATGTGTTTATTGGGATAGGTCTAGTGGAATTAGACAATAACACAGTGAATTAGTACTTGGGTAGAGTGATTTTATCTATGAAAGAATTTATAGGTCTAAGACAATTTCATAACCTACAACTATGTCTAGAAATGGAAAATATATGTTCTACATTCACTTGTAGACACTTGTGAAGTAAAATTGATATAAACTACATATGTAGATAAATATTAAGTATACTAAGTACAAATTAATTGATGCAAATAAACTACATAAATCATGTATAGGTCTTGATTTTATAATTTTATAAATATTTGATTTTTTTCATATTTGTAACTATATGAAAACATGAGAAGGAATATACTAACAATTTAATCCATTAAGATATTTACCATCAATAAGTCTTGTATATAGCATAGTAAGGATGAGATATCACAAATGGTAAGGATAATGGCACTGTGAAGTATTTGGATATGTAAAACCAACTCCCCCATACTATGGTATTAACTATTTCTATTTCTCTTGTATAATATGTACTAGATTATTTTCCTTTACTGTTATTTCAATAGTTATATTTGTGTTTATACTAGTTGAAGACATGATTTTCATTTTTTGCTCTTTCTTTAAATAAATTCCATCTTCTATTAAAACTATAATCATGACACTTTCATGTTCAAATGTGACATGGTTATCATGTTTACCCAATTTCCCATCCCCCTAGTTAATTTCATCCATGATCTTCCTAATTTGACATTATATTGTGCCAAACTAAGACATGCATGAAACACCATTGAACATATTTTTGGATCAAATGTGAAAATTAGCTCAATGGATCCAATAAATGATTTAGACATAGTATTATTACTCAAGTGTTTCTTATCATATCCAATAAATTATAATAATTTCATGCTAAAAAAATTCATCACAATAGTGTTATTGATCATAACATGGTTACATTGCTTGCTATCTATGAGAAGGTTAAGAATCAAAGACTTTAGAAATGATGAGACTTTTGAGTTGAATTATTTTAAACCACACTTGTAACATTGGATTTTGTAGGAATATCTTTATTTTGAACCTATTTTGATATAAACCATTTAATAAAGATACTTTCTTATAACCATTTGGGCTGCACTTATTTTTATAACTTTTATTCTTGATCTTTTTATAACATTGCCTTTGTGATACTTTTATTTTGCAATTTCTCTTTTTCATCTTGTGACTTTTATAATTTTAATTTTTCAAATTGATATTTTTGTACTCTTATTTTATCTAAATTTAAATTTTTTATATTTTATTTCTCAGAATTATCCTTTGATATTCATACTTGTTACCTTTGTTATTTTTGTACTAATTATGATTTTTCCACTTGTTATAATTTCACTTGTTTCACTGTGGGTTGCTTGATTGATGTATGTGCTATAGGATCACCACTATAAAAATACTTTGTATTTATTATTCAAAGATAAAAAACTATATGTTTGGATAAGGAATACATAGAGGGGAGGCTATTCTTGTGTTAGTTCAAGAAATAAAATTCAAAACAACAGATTAAAATCCTAAAACCTCAATCCTAGACACTAGGGAGATCACAAGTAACAAAAATACACATGAAAATATAACAAAAACATAAAATAAAACACTCTTTTACCTTCCTTGGATCTCCAAATGGTTTACTTAAATAGATTGCTTAACTTATGCATCAAGAAGTCTTTGACAATGAAGCTTTCTTGACTCCTCTTCTTGGCACCATGGATTTTATTTCTTGGATTAAGATTTAGGCATGGTAACATTACTTGCATGAGTCTTATGGAGGAAATATTGAATAATAACTCTACAATATCCAAACTTAGAAATGAAGGGGTATGTCCTTGTATTTATAACCTCAATAATTAACTCTCACCAAGGTGAGTTAAGGTTTAGTTTAAACATATAATGAATTCAAACTAGCCCTAGGTGAATTGCTACTAAATCTAGTTGAGTTAACGTTTGTCATGTAATTATGATTTTCAATTACTAGGCATGGTTCTAAAATTAGATATTTTGGAAGAGCTTGACAACTCAAAGATAATGATGAAAAGGCTTGATATTTTGAATTTTGGAATTTCCTTTTTTATATGTTTATTAATTTCAAATGGATAATTCAACTAAGTATTTAATATTATATATTTTTATTAGTATTTTTACTCTTTCAAGATTTGATCAAGTGTCCCACTTAGTAGGTCTATAGTCCAAATTAATAGTTGTGATGCCACAAGGTGATTAGTGATGAATCCATGAGAGGTTATTGTTGCATACAAGATATTATCCCAAATAGGTATGCCTTAACATGATTTTAATCTTTGATGAATGATGTACAAATAAATTTGGGACATTCAGTGATTCTTAGGTTTAATTTATAATGGTTGGTAATAATTAGTTTGAAGTCTAGTTGGAAGCTAGTTGTGGCCAAATTTAGGTGTATATAGTTTTCCCCTATTTGGGAAGGCATTGTAAGTTATAGGAACAATAATGTCTTCTCAAATAATGAAAATGTCATATATGCTTAACACTTTAATGACAATGGATGAGCTCTAGATGCCTTCTCAAAGGAGTAGTCAACAAAGAAGGTCAGTGATCATTCCTTCATAATAAGGAAAAATATTAGACCAAAAGGTAAAATAGGGTGGAAAAGACTAATTTGCCCATAGGTGGTTATAATCAGTGGGATAGGGAGTTATCCTAGTTGGACAAATAAAAAGGGGTAATTTTCTCAAAGGTGGTTATAATCATCATCATAGCATAGTATTATGATTTTCTCACATGTGGTTATAATAATTAACCAAAGGATAAGGGAATAAGAGAATTATTTTCCTAAAGGTAATTATAATCATTTGAAGGGAAAACAATGATTTACCCATAGGTGGTTATAATCATTGGTAGGATAAAAACATGCCCTAGTTAGGTGAATAGAGATAATGGTTTACCCAAAGGTGGTTATATGCATTATCATAATGAAAACATGTCCAAGTTGGGTAGATAATGATAATAGTTTTAACAAAGGTGGTTATAAGCATTAAAATTCAAATAGATTGAAACACAATGATTTTGCCATAAGAAGTTATAATAATTGGCTATGTGGGTGGGATGATACATAATGATTTACCCAAAGGTGGTTAGAATCATTGGTATAATGATGAGAGTAATATAGAAAATTAGAGAAAGGGGCTGATGTACTGAATTCATACTCATGGAGTAAGAATAAGCCAATAAAAAGGATAAAGATGAATTTGGGTAACCTTCTAGTATGGAGATACATGTCTTAACTATCAAGGATTAAAAATCTATTTTGTGATTTAATTAATTTATATGGGGAAATGATTTGGATTGATCAAGATTTTTTTAGGTGCCAAGGAGAAGTAATGCAACCTCATTGCTTTTAAGATTTACTGAGATGATTATTTTTGTAGCATGTGATAGTATGCCTCATGATATAACACCATGATAACTTATACAAAATATGCATAAGGATTGATATGCAATCTAATAAATAAATAAAAATAATGCATTAATGATAAAAACCATGATGACAATGTTGATGTATGAATATTGATGGACTTAAGTATAATGCACAATGAATCACTCAATGAAAATATATGTACTAAGTAAAAGCACAATAATGAAATCAAATAAATAAATAAAAACACAACAAAACACCCAAACCAAAAAAAAAGATGAAACAAAAAAAAAACAATAAAAAATAAAACAAACATAAACAATGGTTAATCATAATGTTAGCACGAACATAGAACAAATAGACACAAGTTTTCCCCTAGGATATAGAAGATAACAAACAAATGAAATGGGGGGAATAGAAGAAAGGAAGGCATATTTGAGCTAACTCTAGATGCACTAGGTAAGTAGATGTTTCTTACATAGTTCTATGGATGCAAGGTCTAACATAAAATTCAGGCAAATTTTAGTTCTCCCAAGATATGGGATACAATAAAATAATTATTGATAAAAATGTTATTATGTTGTAGAGGAAATATAGGAATGTTCTCATAAAATGATGAGCACATGAGACGTGAGGCCAATAAGGATGGATAAACTAAATGATAAGTGGTTTCTTGTGAAATAGCTATGGGTCCTATAATCCTTAAGGAAAATAAGTGCTTGACATGGTCATTTTTAGGATTTTCTAGATTGTTTTCAATTTTTTTTGAAAATTTTGATGTATCTCAACTCGAGTTGAGAATTACAAGATACTAGATGGTTCCACTCATACAATGGCAAGAACATAAGGCTTAAATTTCTTGAAAAATGGAAAAAGAGTGGAAAAGGGTGACTGAGTTGACCTCAATGTGAATCAAGTGTTGCCTAAATAGTCTTAGGATTAGATCTCAAGTCATTGTAGTTCCACCTTATAGTGAAAGAACCTGACTAGTTAGCAACAAGTTTGCAAAATAATCAAAGTAGGCAAATGGCCTAGTATGGAATAGGAATGGCAAGGTGGGGCTTCAATGAATTATAAAGATGTTATTATTAATTTTACCATAGGTGATTATAATTAATAAATAACAACATAGGTCAATGATACTAATTTTCCCACAAGCATTTATAATTAGTATCATGATGTGAGACACTAATTTGCCGAAAGGTAGTTATAATCAGGAACACTCTAAATGAAATGAAATAATAAATTAAGGATGTAACTACAAAACCAATGTCATAATAATTAAAAATATAACCTATATCTAGAATACTAAATCAACTACTGAAACTTGATCTAAATCCTCATATTAAAGGTGCCTAAAGAACTAATAGAACTGAACCATGGTCAAAAGGGGTTGGGTAAGGAGGGTAAAAGCAACTCTGGTCATTAGGAAAGGTATATGGTATGGTACAAATAATAATGTCAATATTATGGTATAATGAAAATGTGCCTCATAGACAATTCTTTAGGTTTTTACAGTGAACTAATGCTTGAGGTGTATAATTTTCATCAACTCATCATTTTCATCTTCATCTGGTGTAGTGATCATGTATGTTTTAGAGCCATAATTTGAAATAATAATATAAGGTCCTATACAATTGGGTTTGAAAATTCATTTATCTTATTCTTCTTAGCTATGGTATTAGTTTGGTTTTCTTTGAGCACAAAATCCCCAAGTTTTAACTCTATGTTTGACTAGTCAGTTGTAGTCACCACAAATTCAGTTCTAGTATGCTTGAAGGCTATTTATAGAGGCCATGAATTTTTCATCAAGTAACTATAAAAATTATAGGTAACATACTTGGTAATATTAATAATATAAGACATGTTTTAATGATATGTGTAGAGAAGGTATCTCAACCTCAATGGGAAGAATGGCCTTAGTGTCATAAACTAGGGAATATAGAGTGACTCTAGTAGGGGTATGATATGCCTAGGAGGCACAAAATATTTGGAGGTAACAATCATGGAAAACATCATTGAAAATATATTTAAGGATGTTGATAATGGTTTTACTAGATTATTTGGCCTAGCCATTACCTTGAGGGTAATAATATGTAGAAAAATGTTGAGTAATGTTGTACTCAACACAACATTTTGACATCCTTGTTATTAAGCGATCTAACATTATAAGATATAATGATAGATGGGATAACATAATGATAGATGAGATGGTTAAAGATGAATTTGGAAATTTGTTTTCTAGTCATGTAAGTAAGGGGTATATCTTAAACCCACTTAGTGAAATATATGGTAGTAGTAAGGATGTGTTTATGCCCATCAAATGAGGCTAGGTTAATCTTCCCAATGAGATCGAGTCCCCATGTAGTAAATGACCATGGTGTAAGCATTGGTTTGAGTATTTTATCCAAGGCATGAATTATATTGGCATGAATTTGACATTTATCACACCTTTTAACATGTGCAACTACATTTACATCTAGAGTTAGCCAACAATACCTAGTACATAAGAGTTTTTTGGTTAGGGCAATGCTGCTAGTGTGAAATCCACATAATAATTCATGAAATTATCATGATCATAATGTTGATTATGCTGAGTTTAAACAATGAATTAGAGTTAAATCAAAGCTATGGGGTATAGGGCTAGTCTAAATAAGGTATAACATGAGGCTTAGTGGGTAAAGTCCTTTTGTTGTTTGCATGATAGGTCTAGTGGCATAATATCGTCATGAAGATATGTAAAGATGTCTAAGTACCATATAGAGTTGGGACCAATAGTATCATAGATCATTATGATGGTTGAAGGTTCATGAGATAGCACTAGAAGATTTTTAATGAGGAATTGATATTCTTTTGCCTTATCTAGATATCATATCAAAGAGAAAATGGTGGCCATAGCATATGTTATCCTATTACTGGCTCTTGGTATGTGTTCAAATTATATGTTGATAATATACAATTTGAGAGTGGTATGGCACCAACTTGTCATCTTTGGTCTGAAAGTGGTATGTAACCTAATTGATGATTAACTAAGAATCAACATAAACTTTGATATGATAGACATTTAATTATACTAACTAAAAAATCCCTAAAACAAGTTCTTCATATTCAACCATGTTGTTAGTAAAAGAAAATATAATATAGAATGATTTAGGTATAAGATCCCCCTATGGTGTAATAAACAATAAGTCTGCCCCTGATCTATATGCTATAAATGATCCATAAAAATATAGCTTATAGTGATCATCCTAAAGATTTTTTTCAATGATGGTAATGATGGACTAATTTGGGAATTGAAAAGTTAGTGGTTCAATATATGTAAGAGGAGATTAAACAAGTTGACCTATAAGTACTTATCCTTTGATAGATTTTTTGTTGACGTATTCAATCTTGAACTTCATCATGAGCATGATCCATTTAGCCATGAAACCTTGTAAAGTTATATTATATAGTAGATACTTGAGTGGATATACTTTGGAAATAACTATGGTCTTATTATTTAACATGTATTGTCAAAGTGTATGTGCTACAAAAACCATAGTTAAATAAGATTTTTTAATAGGAATATAATTTTGTTCATACACAACCAATGTATGACTTAGATAGTACACATGTTATTTTCCATTGTCATCATGATGAGATAAAAGTGCCCATAGGGATTTTTCTATGGTAGAAAAATATAGTAGGAATGACTTTCCTGACATAGGTGGTAAAAAAATAGGTGGATTGGCAAGATAATCCTTTAGGTGTTGAAAAGCTTTCTAGCATTCTTCATCCTAATGAAATGTGACACCTTTCTTTAGTAAATGTTAAATGGATGGAATTTGTCATCCAAATAAGAAATAAATAATCTAATATATTGAATCTTACCTTGCAATCTATAGAGTTACTTCAAATTAGAATGTGGTGGCATCTCTATAATAACTTGGACTTTGGCATGATCAATTTCAATACCTCAGTAAGAGATAATGAAACCTAATAGTTTACCTGAAATAACTATAAAACCAAACTTTTTAGGATTGAGTCTAATTTTTTATTTATGTAGCCTCTCAAATATCCCATGTAGTGTGGATGGATGATATACCTTGGTATTTGATTTACCCAATATGTCATTGATATAGTCTTCAATAATGTCATGCATAATATCATGAAATATGATGGTCATGGATCTTTGGTATGTGGCCTTAGAAATCTTGACACCAAATGGAATAACTTGATAATAAAATATTCCCCATGAAATGGTGAATCTTATCTTATGTTGGTCTTTTAGGTTGATCTGGATTTGATTTTATCTTGAGTATCCATCCATAAGTAAAATAATTTCATACCTTGATGTGGAGTAAACTATCATGCTAATGTTTGGTAGAGGAAAGTAATCCTTGGGGAAAGCCTTGTTTATCTCTCTAAAACTAGTGTATATTCTGATTCCTTCTAGTTTATTGTAAATTGGCACAACATTCGAGATCCACTCTAAGTAGTTGATTGATCAAATACATCTCACTTCTAAGAGTTTTTCTAACTCTTTATTTACTAATACAATAATACAAGTATGCATTTTGCATAATTTTTATTTCATAAGTTTAGCATAAAGATATACAACAAGGTGGTGTACAACCAAGGTGGGGTCCAAACTTGGCATGTCTAACTAGGCCCAAGCAAAGATTTCAATAATTCCCTCAAAAGGGCTATAAATATTTCACATTCCTCCTTAGTGAGAGATGTTCCTAATTTGATCCATTTTGGGTCTTTTGGAGTCTTGATGTTGAATTTTATAGTGTCTTCTACAAGGAGAGTTGATCCATACTTTATAATGGCTATAAATGATTTGAATTGGCCTATAATGGTAAAGTCCTCTTTTTAGACTAGTTTTTCAAGTTTTCCTATGCAAGATGAATTAGAATCTCCCAATGGTATGTATGGACATGTTACAAACACTATTATAAAATCTTGAATAATTCTATCAAAGGCATGTTATTATTTAGAATTGAACTTAGATCCAAAAGCAAATTTAGCATTGGTGGTTTCCTAAGCTATGTTTGAGGAAAGGTGAACACCCCCATCTAATGTTGACTAGAATAGGTTTTCACTATAATATTGGACTTTATCTTTTATTTTACCCTAGTTTAAAGCACCTCAAAGATTTTTTCACTTTGGGACCTCATTAATGGATAAGGGTGTTCATCCATTCTCAAAAATAGGTTGTAGGATCTAGTTTGATTGAGAACCCTTATTTGTAGTCTCCTAATGGAACATTGCCTCTTATGCTTAGAAAATTACAAAAGGCCTCATCATTCTTAAACTCATTTAGAGGCACTATGGTTTCTTGTTGGTCCTAGGATATAAGTTGAGGGTGATATAGAGGAAGTGTATTATTGTGAATAAATAGATAAAGGGTATAAATGGCATTGATATCTAAAAAATTGGTATTGACAAAGTCTTCATAAATGCTATGATCAGACTCTACTTCACTGCCAACATCATCATCACTAGTCATTGGCATTAAAACATGAATAAGATATGTGGGGTCACCATTAGGCAATTTAAATATGAGACCATAAGTTCCTTTATATTTCGTTATAGAAATTAGCTCAAGAGTGCCTTGCTATTTTGACTTAAGGCCTCTTCCTGCATAGGCTTGGTTCTCCATGATTCTATTAGGAATGGGGTATTTGGAATTTATATTGAAATCAACCAATTTATCATTATATAACTAGGTTTCATCATTTACAAATAGGTCTTATTCTTATCTAGTGGCTAGTTGAAAAATGATAGGAGTTAGACTATGAAGTTTTCCCTTTCCCTTTCATTTCCATTCCATGAAAGGTGGTTTGGATTTAGGTATTCCATGGGACTTGGGGTTCTATGGAATCTTGGAAATTTGAAATGTGTCATTATTCAAATACTCTCTTGGGCCATTGGTTGAGATGGTAAAATGATTAGATAATTTAGGAGGTGGTATATGTGAAGATGAATCAAGGCTATCTAGGTCAATACAATTAGCCTCTAGTAATTTAACAAGTATTTCTTTTCCTTTGTCCTTTTTAGGAACCAGATCTAGGCCAAAATGGTAGTTATAGATTTCATACTCAACCTCCAAATGTTTACAATGTTCATAAGGCTACAAATATCCATTGATGGTGACCTTCATACTAGAATGAGATAACTTGAGACACTAGTGTAATGTTAAAGGGATTGCATGAATTTCATGTATCCAAGGTCTACCCAAGAGAAAATTGTATGACAGATCTATGTCTAACACATGGCATAGTGTATCATGGGTCAAGGGCCCAGTTATAACTAGTAATCTAATGGTACCTTATGATTCCAACTTTTCATTATCATAGGCCTTGTTAGTGATTATATCTAGATGTATATCGATTGTTGTATATCTGAGATGATTGATGAGATTTAGAGACATAATATTTATGCCCAATCCATTATTTATGAGGACACATTTCAGTTTATGTTATGTGATGACAAATTCAATATATAATGGGTTATTATAGAGAGGGCCAAGGGATGACAAATTACTTTGGTCTAAGGTTAAATATTGACCTAGGGCTAGATTTCTATCCAAAAATTTGAATTTTTTTAGGGATATGTCATTTGGAACTTGGGATTGGCCTAGGAACTCCATTAAGATGGTCTTATGGATAGTCGACATATGTAACAAATCTAAAATGGAGATTTATGTGGGAATCTTATAAAGTTGTTCCATAATATTGAATGACCTTTATTTTCTAATGGTATATGGCTTGCTCTTAGCCATAATGGTGGGTTAGATGGGTTTGGTGGTAGGTGGCTATGGGTTGGGAATGGTAATATTTTACTATCAATTTGTGATTGCATAATCAAGATTAGATACAGGGCCCTTGTTGCTAGAAAATGATGGTGGTAAGGGGCCAAATTGGATAAGTATTAGTTATTGGTGCACTTGTATGTGGTCATGGGGTAATGAAAATTCATTATTATAAGGTCCAAAAGTAGTAATCCATGCTTGTTGGTGCACCTATATGCAGTCCCAAGTCAAGGAATGATCATTGGTATAGATGGGTTGATTGGAATTGTATAGTAATGGTCCTAGTATATTATCACTTGGTCTTGGATTAATGGTCATGGTTGAAACATGACCTCCCAAAATATGACATAAAATTATTATAGTCATGTACAACTATGTGGTAAGTCTGTTGCGTATTGGAATCATTCTAGCCTTGGTTCCTTCCATTTTGTTGTCATTTTTGTTTTTTCTACTAAAATTATTATTGTTTTCATGGCTATTGATATTATTATTATTATTATTATTATTATTATTATTATTATTATTATTATTATGTTATGGAAAAGGTTTTTGGTAGATACCTAAGTTACGATTAGATGTAGATGCTCTATTATCCAATGTTATCTCTCCATTTTCAAACATATTTTTGATGAGGTATTTAATTTGCACACAAAGGTGTATATTGTGTCCTTGAACACAATGGTATTCATGGGACTCATTCTCTCTATACTAGTTTAGTAAGGAATCCCTTGAGGATGGTGATTCATAATTGGCTAACTAATCAAATTAGTGGTAGATATCTTCTTTAATAGGTTCTTCAAGGTTTCTAAAGACTCTATGAGTTGGAATATTTCTCCTTGGAGGAGGGGTTTTCAAAGGTAATGGTTTCTACATTTGTTGAGCTAGTTTAGGTTGCTACAAATGCTATACTTTTTGAATGAGTCATTAATGAGGAGTACATTATATTTATATCATAGGCTGAGTAGATAGTGTTTTCACCATTTAGACATGATGTGACTAAGTTACTCCATTTCTTAAAAAACTCTCATTGTGACTAAATTGTTTGGATTTTTCATAATTACTATCTTGGGCTAGTACTAACACTCATGCTTGGAATTAGTTTTGGTCTAATTTTGGCCATTTCTTTTATTTTAGGTCTGATTTTGATTTAAAAAGGTTAAATTTATAATCCATTTGTTAATAATGTAATTTTAAACTAAAAAACCTTTGTTGATGATATTCTTGAAAGTATGTGAACACTATAGTTCTAAATGATAGGATATCTCATTGTGCAAATTTTTGGTAAACATAACAACCAATTGTTTATCTAGTAAGCTATGGGTGAAGTGAGTGGAAAGTATTCTCCATCACTATATATATATTGAAAAATTTTCACCTACTTTATTTTTATCCTAAGTCAAATCTACCAATGAAATCTCATGTTTGACATTGTAGGAGAAATGCTACACAAATTTTTCTGAAAGGTCATCAAAATTTCATATTGAGCTCTTTGGAAATTTTAGGAGCCATTACAAAGCCTCTCCTTATATAATTTGGGGAAACAAGAGGAGTAAATAAATGTTGTTATAGGCTGCTAGCTGGAAAAAAATAAAGAATTCTATCAAATGGGCCTTAAGGTTTCCTTTACCCTTGTATTTATCAAAATTTGATGGTTCATACCCTAGAGGAAATGGTATTTATAGATACTCCATGTTGAATGGGTATGAAAACATGTCATCTAACTTGAACTTATTTTTCTATTTCCCTAATTAAATGGAAGAAATTACATCCTTCATTTGTTGCAGTTCTTGTGCCAAAAAGTTAGATGAAACATTGGTCCAAGGTGGAGGCTATACAGTCAAAGGTGGATTACCTTGACTAGGGTATAATGAAGGCATGGTTTGTTGTGAAATGTTGGCTTGGTTAGGGAACTAACCAAAAATACATTCATGTATTGGGATGCGATTTTTGGAATTTCACATGTTGTGGTGCAATATTCTAGTTTGGATTCAGTATACAAGCTTGGTTTTGAGGAAATTATTTGTATGATAGAAGGATATGGATTTGGGTAAAGTACTCTGCCTATTGAGGTTGAGTAGAAAACTGCTATTGACTAGTCAAACCTAGATGAATAAGGGGAACTTGTTGTGAACCAAGGCCCTATCATTGGATATGTGGCACATTTGGTGTGAAATGTAATTATTTCCTAATTTGTACTTGCTAGATAGTGGTACCTATTTATTGCACAAACACTTGTTGTAAATTGGATGTTTCTTTATTGTTCAATATTTTTCATTGACCAATGGATATAAATTATTGGTTATCCAACATTTATGATTGTAAAGGCATGTTGGTTTATGACTGTTGAGGTATACATGTCATTACCTAATAAGGGGGAACATTTATTGCCCCTGTTGAGGTGTCAGAATGTTTTACCTCTACTACATTGGTATATCGGACTATGCCTTTTATTTTGGAATGTTAGCCATCACTTGTTATCATATATTAAAATTCATCACATTTTGTTGAGGCATAACACTAATTAACATTTGGTTACTTAATCCTTGTGGTTGTGTGCTTGAAGTAGTTGGTCGAGGATTAGAGGTAGCTTATTGTGGTTGGGGCATAGGAATTCCTAACCCTTGTAGTTGTGAACCACTCATGGTGCTAATTAAAGGCATTTTATGTACTATTTCTCAGCATAGTTAAACCACTTTGGATTGGATTGGATGACACTTATGTGTGATCCACTATGTTTGGCACATTTGTCTATGTAGAAGTAGTAGACACTTATTCAATAAATAGGGAGTTAAACATGTCTCTAACTAAATTTATTTGTGTGAATGGGTCTATACCTTAATTATCTTGGCCTCTAAATTCAATTAATACTTTTATTGAAGGATCTAACTTGATGAGTGGAGCATTTGGCATGTCCATGTTATTGTAGTTGCATGCTAAGTTCAAATAGGTTTGGTATTATTGTTGTATTTGTAAAAATTGGTCCTCCATGAGCCCCTTTCCCATTAAAAACATACATGGGTCTTGATATGACATAGACACAATTTTTAGAAGAGGCCTATTCAATGGTTTGATTTTAAGGCATAGTTAAAGGCCCTCTAATTAGACTAGGAACATTTTTATGGGGGAAGTCTGATGGAAACTTGGACCCTACATCTTCAACTATAAATAAAACTTTGTCCTTATTTTCAATAAATTGATGATAAAAAAAATAAGGATCATATTCTGATGACATAGTAACATAATACGGTTATTTTTGGACTTGGTCTATAACTAATGGTATGCTAACAAGGTACTACATGGTTTACTCTTGATCCTTCTTTGAGTATAGAGGCGTGTTAACCAAATAGTGGGATAAGGAATCTTGGCCTTGTTATCTAGATTGAGCATTTTAAGGAGGCTAAAGATCCATCTCAAAAACTATGTCATCACCATAGGGGTCTTGATCAAAGTCATCTTGTGTGACCATGTTATCATAACCTAGATTGTACATAGATCCACTACAAGTATAATGAGACATCCAAATAAAAGATGAATGGTTCATATTAAAAGGCTTATATTTATATAAAATCTTAAAAATAATGTCCAAAGGACAAATAGGTTTAAACTATATAACTTGGTATAATAAATGGAGCTATATCTCTAAAAGATCTATGTTAAAACTTGGTATAAAACAATCTAACGTCAAATGTCTAACATCAAATGTCTTAAATAAATTATCAAGTGGATGAAAAAAAACCAAAATACCAAATATAGGTATAAATTATTTAAAACAAGTCTAAATTAGGTCTAAAGAAACAAAAATTTCTAGGTCTTTTGGAAAACAAGGCACAAAAGCTAGGCTCAAAATAGGTGTAATCATATAAAATTTGAAAATTGGTAATGTGAGTGTGCATTATCACACCCAACCCATAAGTCCCTATTACTTTCTCTCATGAACCTCAAGGCATCTTTTCATTGATTCCCAATCATTTTTAGCCTTTTAAATAGTGATTCCACCTCTTTCAGGTAGTATTTCTAGTGATGATTCCATCCCCCTAGGTCTTGTTTCTTTAGGATTATAACACCCAACTTGGAATATAATACCAAACCCTAGGGTGTCTATTTATGGTACTCCTATCCAAGTGAATTTTTACCTCTAATGGTTAGTTCCTTTTAGTTTTAATTCCTCTTCTTATCGACCTAATGCTAATACACTTGACCCATGACCAATAGATTCCTATAAAATCCCATTCAAAGTTCATTTAGAAGGGGTTGGCAATTATCACAAAGCAAGTAAGAATACTTAGGCATATTTCCCTATTCTCTACATGTAGATAGACAATATAACTAAAATATTATTCAAAACCTCACACTAGTCCCTAGCCACCTCAAACACACCTAGTTTAGCATTCTACACATTCATATACACTATTGCACAAAGTACATTAAGTGAGAGAACTACATATGGCTTGATCCCTCTTCAGAGTATTGGTATTTAGGAAGCATACCCACATAATGGGTGTAGATATATGTTTAGTGCATATTACACACACTAACCCCCCCTCTTTCCCAAATTTTGTCAAAGCATAATGGAGTCTAGGGTTTGAAGATTAAATTAGATCTATAGGGAGTTTCATGAAATCCGATAGTCAAAATTTCATAGATAGTCTCACATGAACATAGTGAATAAAAACTGAAAAGGTTAGGTCTCTAGCCAATACCATCAAAAGAATAATGTAACACGCAACCCTAGGGTGTCTTATTTAGGTGCTCCTATCTAATCATAAAATGAAGGATAGATCTTGATTTATGATAGTGTCTTAGTCCTACATAGTGAATTTTAGACCTTGCAATAATTGTCTCAGTCATTTTTTAGCTAAGTCTTATTTTCTCTCCCTTATTACTATTTGTAGAAAGAAAAATTATACAAATTATTAGCTTAATTATTGCATATTTATTTATTGATTTTATTACTCTAGACCTTTAACTAAATTAGGAATAATACACTAGTATTCCCAAAAAATATAAAATCATTTGGTGAACCCAACTTACTTTATTTACACATAAAAAACCTAGGGTAAATTTACTACTAATTTTTCCTATATTTTTCTAATTTTTTACCTACATAATAAAATTAGAAATTAGCATTAAATTTTAAAATATTGTAGTATTTTTAAAATAATTCTCTTTCAAACCCTAGTTGCCTATACTAGGTCCTGGTATTTTCATAGTATTTTTTCCTATATTTTTTAATTTTTTATCTACCAATAAAATCATAAATTAACATTAAATTTTAAAATTTTGTAGAAATCTTAAAATAATTTTCTTTTAAACCCTAGTTGTTGATACTAGATCCTGGTATTTTCCTAGTATTTTTATTATATTTTTATGATTTTTTACTTACATATTTAAATCAAAAAATTTCATCAAAATTTTAAAATTCTTTAGTAATTTTAAAAATAATTTCATTTAAAGTCATAGTTGCATATACTAGCTCTTATTTTCTTCTTGAGGTATCACCTTACATGTTTGTGAGATTCATATCCTTTTTATGCATGTTCTAGTTTGTTGTTTAGATTTTATTTGATCTTTTCTTCTATTGTTCAAGATATTTTCCTTATGCCACCTAATATCCTTACATCTCTTCCTTTGAGATGAAGTGTTATACTTAGTGGAAACCCTCTTGAATTCACCTATATTCTTTCAACTTGACCATATTCCATAGATAAACAACCAACTTAGGTTCCAACTATAAATCCTACACATCTAGATTACACCAATTTTAATGAGGATAATTTTGATGATGAGTAGTATGGGAATAATAATGCTGATACAAACATTAATGTTCATGATCCACCACATCAAACTCTTGATCAACTTCTACCAATTATTAATAATGAAGTCCTCAACAAAGATTTGATCTTACAAAGTTTTTAATAGAGACTCAGGGACCAGCCCTAAAATCTTACTCTTATTTTACAATCTATCATGGAAACAAAAAAAGGCTAAACAAGTTGAGTCTTTCATTCCTTCAAATCAACCAATTTCACATGACAATATGAGGGCAACTATGTCTCAACAACCCCCTATAGTATCCCAACCTTCCTCTATGCCACCACCAACTATAACTAATACATCTTTATCTCTTGATGTGGTAACCTTTATGCAAGAGATAAGATCTCTTCAATTTAAGGTGTTATATATTGATCAAGGTGCCTCTAGACCTACCTAGGCTTTGGATTCATTTACTCTACTGCATACACCATTAACATGTCACATTGCTTCTACACCTTTGCCATAAGGTTTTTTTCAACCCAAGCTTACTCTATATGATGTCAAGGGTGATCTAGAGAAACATTTGAGAGCTTTTCACATAACATTCTTGGACTATGCTCTAAACGATTGGCTAATTACAAAGCTATTTGTATAGAGTCTAAGGGATAATGCTTTACAATGGTTCTATAGTCTACCAAATTAGCTAGTTAATGCATTAAATTCTTTAGCTGACATGTTCCTAACTCATTTTAGCATCAACATTGGTGATAAGGTTTCATATGTCTAAGTTACACAAGAGAAATAAAGATCAAATGAGCATCTCACAAATTATGTTCTTTGATATAAGACTATCTTGGCTAAGATGACTAGCCTCATGAATGATCAAGAGTTATAAGATATATTTAAATAGCACCTTCTTTAAGCTTTATATGAATCAATAATGTTCAAAATATTCTCTTCCTTCACTAAATTATGTCACACACTAAAGGAAAGAGAAGTCAACCTCATTTCAATGAGCAAACTCAAGTACACAAGAATATAAAAAACAACAAACAAGAGTAATATAAAAGTACCGTACAAAGTCAAGGTCAATGATAGTAAGAGTCATAATCAACCGATAGTCAATGTGGCTTCAGATCCCCCTTAGCATATGGTTTTATCAGCATCTCCTCGATGAACCTTTACTAATCTACCAGTTCCTCTAGCTAGAGTTTTATAATATATTTTGGAATTTAATGTCATATCTCTCCCTCTTATTCAAGAAGTTGATCCAAAAAAGCCTCTTCCACAGGGATATGATCAACATGCATTTTACAAGTTTCATAGGGCACGAAGCCATAAAACAAATAGATGCATCATTTTGAGACACAAGATATAGGACTTGATAGATGGAAACTTTATTGATCTTGAAACTTTATTTGAGACTCCTTAGGCAAAGAAAACATAAGATAAAGCTTTGAAAATCTTCTCAGATCCTTTTTCATAGCATTCTAAATAAGAGGTAAGGGATACATTAGGGGTTCACCATGCATATCATGAACATCCCCCACTAGATACATATAGGGCACCTTTAGTTGAGTTACATCCTTTGAGAAACATGATTGGTGTATATAATTCTAGAGTTATAGCTAGACCATCCATCCCCTTCTTAGAGTAGGAGATAGTCAAGGATGATTCAGATTATATTAAACTCTTTATTAGATCTTATGTTCATAATCAACCTTTTCATAGTGTTCTCATAGATAATGGATCTAGTGTGAACATCTGCACTATGACATTATCACAACATTTGGGATCTTCAAAGTAAGATATTATCTTGATAGACATAGTGGGCACATATAAAGTTCATTGGATGAGATTGTACTTCCTCTACAGGTTGATCCAACACACGTGGCTACACCATTTATTATTGTTCCTAGTGTAGGAGTTTTTGATTTGTTACTTTATCAACCATGTATTTAGAAACTTCAAGCAGTACCTTCTACAGTTCACAGATTCAATAAATTCATTCATGCTAATCAAGTTGTTATAGCTAGTGGAGTTCCATATGAGTTACCACTCCCCACTTTAGAGCCATCTTCTACTTTATAGTCACCATTTTTAGTTCAACCACCATTTTTAGTTTCTCCACTAGTTTTAGTTCTTCCTACAGTTCAAATTCAAACATAGTTGAGGCCTCCATTGCCAACATAGAGAGTTAATAAACTTCCATAGAGGTCTATTTTAAAACAACCTATTTTTAGGATTCTAGATAGATTTAAATTATAGTGTTCATATCCAGGATAGTATCATTGAGGTCTTATGCCTCTACACATAGAGCACATATTCAGAGAGCTTCTCCTACTACCATATGGGTCCTTAAGATCCCTATAATTGCATCCACTTCTTAGAGTTACAGGGGGACCCCATAGTTGGTTTTTAATTCATATATTTCAAATAATTTATAACATATACAACTTTTATAGCCATAGTCTCATCCCTTCTATCACGCTTCATGATCATGCATGATCCCTCTCCTTTTTATAGGACACTATGATAGGAAGTCTCACATGAAACTCATTGATTATTATCATTTCTTCTCAGCCTTACTTTTATATAACATTCAAATATTTCAAAAAATAAAAAATTTCAAATATTTCAAAATACAAAAACATTCAAATATTTCAAAATATAAAAACATTCAAATATTCAAAAATTCAAAAACATTTCAATTGTATTCATTATCCATGATTTACATTTCTACTACTATGCTAGACTTATATTTACTATTCTATGCTATTGTTTGTTGATTTATCTACATCACCATGCTTCACTTGATCTTATTTGAGTGTGTGTAGTGAAATCCAAATCCTTGATCACTTTATTCTACCCATTGAGGGGGCATCCTATTTATACATTCAAGACACATATCAATATATCTACCCACTAGGAGCATCTTCTACATGACTACACCATCCAAGTTATGTCATTCCTACACTACACACTCTAGTTATCATGTTGATGTGCATTACTTACTAACTTACATAGATTACTCTATCATCATTTTACTAGTATACAACACTTGTGTATTTCTTAGTATATACCAATTCTTTTACTACATGTCTTGAATACTTTTAGTTCTATCTTTTATTAGTTAGATGTGATAGTATTTATAGTATTTACATGCTTTCCTTTCTTGCTTTGCATATCTAGATTTGATTGCATTTCTCAATTCTTATTTTGTCTTCTATATGTGCCTTAGGACAATTAACAATACCCTTTACTTATATTCTTGTGTGTACCTTAGGACATTTTCCAATGTCCTTTGATTCTTTTCTTATGTGTGCCTTAGGACATTTTCCAATGTCCTTTGCTTGTACTCTTTTATGTGATTGTGGTTTTCACACCAACCTTGCTTATTTCCAATTATGTGTGTATGTGGAATTTAAACATACCTTATATTCTTGATTTCCAATTTGAATGACACGTGCCCATGTCCCTTATTTTCTTGGCCCCTTGGCCACCCTTATTTTTTTCTTGATTCTTACCATCCATGCTTGTTTTCTTCTCATTATTTGTAATGCCATGTTCTACATCATACATTATTTTTCTTTCTTGGATGCCATGATGGAAATCATGCTCTATCCCTCATTGAAAACTAATAACTAACCAAAATTCCAATTTTAATTTAGTACATTGTACATGTTATTACATTGTTATATCTATCTAGGCATACCCTTATTGATCTAACAATCTCATTACAAACCATGTTATATGTTGAGATATCTTGTCAATTATCATTATTATATTATGTATCTTTACAACATAACACACTTGTAAGGATATTTATTTTGAGGGTAGTCATTATAGGGTTTTCATTCCTATGCTCAGAAGAGGGGGAAATAAACAAGGGTTTTTTCATAGAGATTAGAGATTCTAATGGTTAAAAAAACAATTTTTAGAATACCTATAATAGCAACCAGACTTCAAACTAGGCAAAATAAACTAGGTAGATAATGATAATCATAGAATAGTCATCAGAATTAGCTCAAGACAATAGCACAAAGATTGGACTATAGCACTGGATAATAGGGTGTCCATTTTTGATGCTCCTATCCAAACAACAAAAAACTAAGTTTTCTAGAAATAGGTAGAAAAGTAGGTTCAACTATAGTTTTGCACATTTAGACCAATTTAGATACAATAGTTCTAATACAATTTCTCTTAGAGAATATATATATAGCGGGAATCATGGATATAATGATGGATCTTGCTTCTAATTTTAGGTAGGGTAGTTGGTATAACTTCTATATAAGAATCCATGTTTTAAACACCAATTATTGGGGGGAATGTGTGTGGTACATTTATCTTCTTTTCTTCCCAAGTTCAGTACATTATCTAGGATTTCTCAACAATTACATGCCTTATTCCATCTATAGGTTCTTAGCATCATTTTGGAGTGGCTTTCATACAATCTTAACCTCCACATTCTGGATTAGCTTTCATATAAGCCTAACCTCCACATTTTGGAGTGGCTTTCATATAAGCCTAGTACCCAATTTCTAAGTGAATTTTATATAAGCCTAATATCTACCTTTCAAAGTGGCCAAGAGTGGCCTAATTTCTAGCATAAATTCAACTATCCATGCCATATTATTATATTTCAAAACATTCATGGGATTTAGGAGATAATTTATATGACACACATTTCATATTAGTATTAGTTCATAGCTTCACTTCATGGGGAAATGATGGAGCTAAAGGACTAACTAGCCTTTGTATTCTTAAGACACCTACTCAAAGGGATTAGACACATAGTATAAACATTGATTAAGATGTGAGTGACCACATAGGTTCACTTATTAGGCAATCATAGAGCCAAAAGCCATCCTTTGCATTCTTGAGCCATTCTCAGGAAATTGAGTACTTAGCTCCATTCATGATATTACTCTTGGTACAACATATACCTAGCATTACTCAACATTATTTAGCATCACTTAGCGTTAAAATAGGTTTTATATTAGTCCATATAGCTGGTGAGGTGTATTTATTCCTTTCTCTTCCTCTTTCTCTCTTACCTAGATTTTATGTTCTTATTTTAGATATAACATATCTAGTAAGAACTAGTCTACTCTTTTTTTTCTCTTTCATATTTACGATTCACAACATTCTCTCTCGTTATACACTCAAGATCACACAGCTTCATGAGCTTCACCCTTGAAGGTAAGTTTAGGTACGCTTTCTATTTTTCCTTTATCATACTATTTCACTTTATTACATCAATATAATAAAGTGGGGAAATGTAGTCATATAAAATGTGAAAATTGGTAACTTGAGTGTGGTTTATGATATCCAACCCATAGGTCTCTTTTTCTTGCTCTCATGACCCTCATAGGCATCTTTTCACTATTTCTCAGTCATTTTTAGCCTTCTAAATAGTGATTCCACCTCTTATATGTAGCATTTATAGTGATTATTCCATCCCCTTAGGTCTCATTCCTTTAGGACTATAGAACCCAATTTAGACTATAACTCCAGACCCTAGGGTGTCCATTTTTGACACTCCTATCCAAGTGCATTTTTACCTCCAATGGTCAATTCCTTATGGTTCTTATTCATTTTCTTGTTGTACTAACATGAATACATTTGACCCATGACCATAAAAATTCTATAAAATCACATTCAAAGTTCATTTAGAAGGGGTTATAAATTATACAAAGTAAGTAATAATACAAGCAAGATTACTCAAGAATATTTCCCTATTCTCTACATATAGCTAGTGAATACAACTACAAGCTTGTTCAAACCCTTACACCAGTCCCTAGCCACCTCAAACACACCTAATTTAACATCTTTCATCTTTATATACACTATTTCACAAATCACATCAAGTGGGATAACTACATATGGCTTTATCTCTCTTTAGAGTATTGGTATGTAGGTATTATACCTACACAAGGGGTGATGATACAAATTTAGTGAAATTTACACACACTAACCCCCATATTTCCCAAATTTTATCAAAGTATAATGGATTCTAGGGTTTGAAGACTAAATCAGCTCTATAGGGAGTTTTATGGACATCCCATAGTTGAAATTTCATAGACAAACTCACATAGACACACTGAATAAAACCCAAAAGCTTAGGTCTCTCAAAAAATATTGGTAAAAGAGTAAAATAGTTCCAAAACCTAGGGTGTCCTACTTTAGTGATCCTATCAAATCATAAAATCAAGGTTAAATCCTAATTTATGACAATGTCCTAGTCTTGCATAGTGAATTTTAGACCTTTCAACAATCATCTCAGTTAGTTTCCAGCTAAGTCTTATTTTATCTCCCTTATTACTATTTTTAGAAATATTCAAATTATACAAATCATTAACTTAATTATTTCATATTTATTTTATTAGTCTAGACCCTTAAATAAATTAAGATTAATAAACCAATATTACCAAATTTTTTTTTAAATCAATAGGTATTGCTATGTATTTTGAGAAAGGCACAAAATCTAGACTTTAAACAGAACAAGGTAAGATATTTAATCTAACAAATTTGAAACGTTTTGACATAAACTAGGCATTCAGATTTAAATGATAATTGATCATTTGTAAAAATAAATGAAACAATAGGCATATTGAAGATGGACAACTTCCCCAAATTTAGGCACAAAAATAATTTTCAAATTGAATAAAGAATTAACCTAAGTTATACAATCCAAAAGTGAAAGGCAAATGATCTAAGCCAAAATTACACAAGGCCTATCTATAAACCAATCAATATTTGGATTTAAACTTATCAAGGCTAATTACAAACTC
This sequence comes from Torreya grandis, assembly GCA_037957365.1. Classification (NCBI taxonomy): domain Eukaryota; kingdom Viridiplantae; phylum Streptophyta; class Pinopsida; order Cupressales; family Taxaceae; genus Torreya; species Torreya grandis. The sequence goes on from JARHVA010001579.1 coordinate 1,363,607, forward strand.
AATTAAAAAGACTAGACTTCTTTAAACAAATAACAATCTAGATAAGAACAGATGGTATGATGGTGTAAGGCATAGATCCAAATGGCACACATGGTTTTGAAATTGCTATTTATACACAAGTCAACAAGTCTTTGAAATGATTCAAGCAACATAATGATGTTATCATTCTCTAAATATATGATAAATGGTTTGTTTCAAATATTCTAAGGCATAAGATTTGAAGTAAATTAGGTAGTGTAATGACACCCTTTTCGATAAAGTGACACACACAGACAAAGGTTTTGAAAAAAGTTTCAGGAAAAAGTATGGCATCAAATGGATGACATAATGCCTCTGTAAACAAAGGAGTGATGTATAAACAAGACTCATTTTTGACATGGTATGAAAAGCAAATAGTTTTGACTTAAAACCAAGTAAGAAAGGAAAAAATGACATAAAGACCTAAGTGTAACATCTTAAATCTTAAAACTGACAAGGTTATATGGTACTATAAAATTATATCTATATAATCTATCTTGAGAGGATTTTAAATTTTAATCCATAAAATTAAAATCACATTAAAAGTAGGATTTTTAGGCCCCCTCTTATCTCAAGAGTTTGTACAGTGACATGAAACTTTGGGCTACTCACCTTACATCAAAATATATCCATGGTAAGTGGGGTTATTTTAAACTATCAATTTTTTATCATTTCTATATGGTCCTAATTTTGGTTAACACTAAATATGTAATAATGTCATTTGGATCCATGTCAACCAGCTAGTTATGAAAAAGTCTTGTCATTTCCCAACCACTACATTCATCACTTGTTTAGTGTAGTGTGATTCTTGAGTTTCCCTTATGTTCTGAGGTCAAGTACCACTAATAGAGCTTGTTTTAACCACTCAAAGTAAGCATCACAGTAGGTCACCCTCAATTTATATAACCCATCATGCAGTGGAGTTGAAATTATCCTGAGAGATGAATTCTTGGGTCAATGCTTCCCTAGATAACTCATGAGGAGGTGATGAACTCCCACTCATAAGACAAAAATTCATGAAAATAAAATTAAGTGGAATGAATTTAAGGTCTATTTTGGGTCACCAAAATCATGTAGATTTTGGGAGGGCCTTAGCAACTTTATTTCCATGCTTTTGGACTAAAGAGACTAAATTCAAAGAATGAGAATTTTTTATCACCCAAGTTCCCTAAAGGAGATAGGGGGAGAGCATACACACATCACTCATCTTGTTAAACAAAACACTTTCAACAGAAAAGAACAAAAATGAAACTCTTATGAGTATTTAACTAATGTGAGAGTTTATTTTATTACACCAAAACAAAATGTGTTGTGAAGTTTGAGCCCCTTGGCATTTGTTGTTAAAATTTTTTGAAAATTAAAAAATGACTTAAGCAAAAAATATTTTAAAACACCAATTTGAAATGTGAAATTTACAACTTAATTTTTTTTAAATGTCTTCCTCTTGGCCTTTGGATCCTAAAAACAAATCATTTGTGGATAAATGACTTTCAAATTATAGCTCTTGGGTTTCTAAGATTTTACAGAGTGTAAAACTATAAAAACACATAGCAATATTGTGCCTCTCTCTGTAAAACCACAACTGTTATGACAATACCAAAACTTACATGAAAATATAGTATTAGTGAAATATCACTAGTCTAGGAAAAATAACATAAAATTACAGGCAATATCATTAGTCTCAAAGTTGAAATATCAAAAATAAACTTGCAGCATGAAATTATTGGCACAAACCATCATGGTTAAACATAAAACCATAGAAAAATTGCCAATATTGTGACTTGTGAAGTAGTAATATTACAATATCATTACTTTTAACATAATACCACAACTTCAATAGTAGTGATATTTTAATATCATGAGTTTCCCTACAAGTATAAATAGTTGGCAAAAATATTGATGGTTAGACATAAAAATGAAATAAATATGATAAAATTATGACTCTGAGATTAATTATATTATGCAATATCACAATTTTAGTGATAAAAATTGTGACTACACATAAAAACTTCATGACTTTTATAAAAATGTCCTCAAGCCTCCAATTCTCACCTATTTTGATCATAAATCTTGAAATTTTACATGAAAATTATTAGAAGAATACTCTAAAATGCCTTAGGATTAACTTCATGGGGTGAAGGTCGCACTGGGTGTGATAAAATGTGGACAAGTAATACACGAGTGGAGGTTAGTCTTGTGTTAGTCCAAGAAATAAAACTCAAAACAATAAACTAAAACCCTAACAACTCTATCATAGACACTAGGGAGACTATAGGTAAAAAACTACATATGAAATCACAACAAAAACATAAAAGAACACACTCTTTTACCTTCCTTGTATCTCCAAATAGATTTTTTGAATGGATTTCTTGGCTTGTGCTTCAAAAAGTCTTTGAAAATGAAGCTTGTTTAGCTCTTTATCTCCTTCACACCTTGGATTTAATTTATTGGCTTAATATTTGGGCATGGCAACATTAATTTCATGAGGCTTATGGAGGAAATCCTACATAATAACTCTATAATATCCAAACTTAGAAATGAAGGGGTATGGCCTTGTATTTATAGCCTCAAGAATTAAATCTCACACAAGGTGAGTTAATGTTGAGTTTAAACATGGAATGGGTTCAAACTAACCCTAGGTGAGTTGATACTAACTCTAGTTGAGTTAATATTTGCCATGTAATTATTTTTTTAAAATATTAGGTATGGATCTCAAATTATATATTTTAAGATATTTTAGAAGAGCTTGACAAATCATAAAGGCAATGATGAAAAGGCTTGATATTTTAAATCTTAGAATTTCTATTTTTAGATATTAATTAATTTCAAATGGATAATTAAACAAAGAATTTAATCTTGTTTAACTAGTTAATTGATTTTGATTAGCATTTTTTCTCTTTTAAGATTTGGTCAAGTACCCCACTTAATAGGTCCATAGGCTAAATTGATAGTTGTGATACCACAATGTGATTAGGGATGAATCCATGAGAGGTTATTGTTGCGTACAGGCTAGTATCTAAAATAAATATGACTCAACATGATTATAAACTTTGATTAATGATGCATAAATAAACTTGAGATGTTCAGTGATTCTTAGGCTTAATTTGTAATGGTTGGTAAGAATTAGTCTGAAGTCTGATCAAAAGCTAATTGTGGCTAGATTTATGTATCTAAAATATGTATGATTCCCATAAATTCTATGATATGAAAAAATAGTATTTTTAACTCATTAAATAATGTATATGCGGAAGTTTAATCAACTTATTTCTAAATATTTACCTTATAATATCAATTAAACTCTTTTTATCCTTTTTCATCTTTTTAAATAACTTATTGTAGATGTATTCTATTGTAGCTTCCCATTTTTATATGAAGTATTATTAAGAACAACATTTTAAGATAAAAATTCAAATACATGATTAACACTAACATACTTTAGATTATTTTCAATGTGATTTTATTTTCTCATGATGTGTTCCTTGAAATGAAACACTAATTTTTATTTTGAAACTCTTATATTAACTTGTTCATAATGATGATTTGATCCTTTAAGGATTTACAAGCACAAAACTTAGGTACTTCCAATTGAATATACATAGAGACACCATCAAGATGAGATGTGGGAGGTGGAGGGGGTTTAGGAAGGACATGATGGTTATCTTAATTTGGCACTATAGGATGGGTCACCTTACCCATTAGAATAATGATAACATGGAATTAGTTAGAGGGAAAGTAACTATCACCATATTGAGGGTTAGGAGTAGGAAGAGGTTATTTATTATCCATTTTAATGGTTTAAAATAATAAAATGATAACTAGAGGAGAGAGAAAAGCTAGTGGTAAAAAATGGTCCAAGATGATAAGGAAATAAAGATTTAATTTGAAACCTTAGGAGGTATTTTTTTTAGAATGAAACCCTAGGGACAAAACTAAGTGTTTTAATATTATATAAATAAAATGAGTTCATAAATATGTTTTTATCAAAATTGGAAAACATATGATTTGATTTAATTACCTAATTAGACAAAATATTATGCAAAATTAGATTGCTATAAATATGAAATAAATGACACAAACTTATTTGGATCTTGCTAAATTTTGAAAGATGTTAAAGGGAAATAACAAAGACAAATTACTTATCTTAAAATTTGATAATGAAAGATAAAGATACAAACGATAAAATAAATGGAAGGCTCTATGATGACACTATGAATTAAGAATACTATTTCACGTAGATTTGGGACAAGTTCACTAAATTTAGATAAGGGAGACCTATGATGTTGTTCTTAGGGTACATTGACATATGATGAGGATTTATACTCTATGGATGATATGAAAAGTTCACTTTGCCTGTATGTTCTACTAGACTATGCAAGAGCTCTTGATATATTGTGAAAACCATTGTGTACCTTCTTCTTCACTTAAAACCCTAACTCAATATACCATGAAGGATAAAAAAATAAAATGGAAAAAAGTTTAGAATTTGAATTTATTATTGACATCAACACCTCATTTTTTGAGTGATGCTATATACCAATACTCCAAAGAGGGATCAACCCCCATGTAGTTATTCTATGTTATGGTGGTGTGTGTGAAAGACTGGTGTAAAGATAAATTTTAGTGTAATGTTGGTGTTTTTAAGTTATTCAATTATGAATTATGACCTTTAAAATTTTATGCAAACTTGAAACATAGCTACTAGGGATGTATGGACTATGTATTCATAAAAATAGATATTTTAATCTCAATTTATAGTTAGATGTTCTAGTGTTTTTCCATGTGTGAACCTTTTAGTTAAAAATGGCTTGAAATTGTGGATTTATAGTGTTCATTTAGAAATTAATTTAGATGGGAATTTAAAAATGTGTAGGATGACCTATTACATGAGTTGAGTTTGAGAAAAAAGCAATAATTTGGTGGAAGGATGTAGCTAAAAGAACTAGATAGATCAAGAGTGGGACAATCCAAATGGAATAACCTTATTGAAGGAGTAAAGACAATTAAGTTAGAAGTATGGATCAGTTAGGGGATAAGATTGAGCTATTTAAAATGAATAATAAGGAAATTTTAAGATGATTAGTTGATTTTAGGAATGGGTCATCCTCATATAAGTGAAAGAGAGGTAATTAAAATACCATGGAATGAGGCATGATATAAGTTCATATAAGGAATGGTAATAAGTAAATTATTTCAGCTTAAATGTTCATTTATGGGTCTAAAATACCATAATGTTGATTGTGTATGGTAAAATAATTTTTTTTTGAGAAAACCTAAGGATACAAGGCTAAAAATGGATAAAATTAATGTGTGCATATGTAGGATGGTCAATAAATGGATGTCAATGAAAACTCTCATATATGATTGAAGCTTGAAATAACTAGAAAGCCAAGATTGATAAGGCTAGGTTAGAACAAAAATATCTAAGGAAATAAATAAAGTAGAGGAAAAATAGTAAGTTTAAATGCCATGGTTACTTAGGACCAAACCCCCCCCCCCCCACCCAAAAAAAAAATTAAGACGAGTAACAATCCAAATAAAAAAATGACACAAAGAACTAATTTATGATAACAACATAAATGTAAGAGAAGTGAAAAACCAAATTCAAAAAAATATATGAAACATGAAAGGTAAACATTGGACCAAATGACATGAAAAAAGTGAATATAAAACTCAAGGTCCCAAACACAACTAAGAGAAATTTTAGAGAGATAAGCTAGTGACCAAAAGAGCATCTTGTAACAACTCAAAGATGCAACTTCTATTCTAAAAAAGTAAAATCTATAATTTACATATTACTAACATGTTTGAAAGTTATGGATAATAGGAAGTAAATAAGATTGAAAATATTTAGAAAAAAACCTCCTTTTCAAGGGAGAAAGAATAGACAAAAGGAAAAGAAGGAATCCCCAAGGTGAAAACAAGACATTCAAATCATGTTGGAAAGATTAAGATATTCCAACATCAATGGTTGTAGATAATCCTACCTAGAAAACATAATCTTAAAATAACTAGTAAAGTATAAAGATCGTCCCATAAAAGGCTAACATACATATAAAATTAAAGGAAGCTACCTTCCCAAAACATATTCCTTGTTCTTCAGGACCCCTTACAAAGTCATTGTTCCACTATGAACATTAAATTCATATGTGAGAAACTAGGTGGCCCCATAATGTAAGAATAAAAATAATATTGAAATGATACCTCCTACCCTAGTCTAATGGACTACCATACACTAATGGATCTTGGATCTATCGTGAGGTCAACTGTGGAGTTTGAGCTTTGAGATGTGGCCTTTATTTGGAATAAAAAACTCAAATCATGTTCAGAAGATTAAGATATTTCAACATTAATGGATGTAGCTAATCCTACCTAGAAAACATAAGCTTAAACTAACTAGTAAAGTATAAAGATCATCCCATGAAGGCTAACATGCATATAAAATGAAAGGAGCCTACCTTCCAAAAACATGTTCCTTGCTCCTCAAGACCCCTTATAGAGTCATCATTCCACTATGAAGATTTAATTATTGTGTGATAAACTAGGTGGCCCCATAATGTAAGAAGAAAAATAATATTGAAATGGTACCTCTTACCCCAGTCTAATGGACTACCATACCCCAATTGATCTTGGATCTATCATGAGTCCAACTATGGAATTTGAGCTTTGAATAGAATAGATGTTCCAAAAAGATCAAATCTTTTGGTATGATCTAAATTTAAAGATTTGATTTACCTTTTAACATTTTCTTTTCTTAAGATGTGGCTTTTAACTTTTTTGACAATTCTAGTTTCCTCCATATAAATTTAGAAAAACCAACCATGGTTTCTAAAATATGAATATCATAAGAGAGTTTACACTTAGCCACTAAAGATGAGAACTTAAAGACCATGGTACTTAAAGAATTCTAAACTTTCACCTTAAAAAAGAGTGAAATCTTGAAACTGACCTTGGTGAGCCCAAAAGGAGATGAAAAATAGGGAATGATGTAAATTATTAGAGAATAATTAAGTTTCCCTAATCATAAAAAATTATGTAAAGGAAGATAACACAATGATAGGTAGGTATGAATTATCATCATAAGAGAAGGTAAAATGTGGATGAATGACATGAAGATACACTGATATCATTTTATCATAAGAGAATATCACTTATTCCAAGTGAGTGAAAACACTTCTCTCAACCATTGCCTTATCTTTTCGAGAAGACAACTAGTTAAGGTTGGGAGAAAAGTAAATCTATGTAACAAATTGAATAATGATGAATGTTTGTGGGGAGATCCTAGTTGATTCCCAAAATATTACCATGTAACTCATGAATTTAAAATCTAATGGGAATAAGTAATATGAATGTATGAAGCATATATATGATATAAAATACCTGAAAGGTGCATATAATGACCAAAGAATTATAATAAAATTAATGGTTGAATATAAAAAGAAAAATTATGGGCATATTTTAGGAAGGCCTAGTTGTATTTCCCAAGTGTTACAATGTAACCCATAAACTAAAAAATCAAGAGGTGTAAAAAAGAAAAAAAAAATATATGGCCTAGATATAGGTACTAATGCTTAATGTGAAATATAAATTAGAGGTGTGTAGAGAAATTAATGTTAAGATGTAATATAAGAGATTCAAAGTATAAATTATGAGAAACGTTAGCTTTAAAACATATATAAAACTAACTATAATCATGTAATTAAAATGTACAAGAAATAGAAAGGCATATAGAAAATGAAACTAAGAATAACTAAATTTAAGCAAAATACTTCTTAAAAAACTAAGCATTGTTCAGGTTTTTGAAGATATGTTCTTCATTTATTTTCAATGTATAAGTTATAGGTCCAATGATTAATTTTATTAGGTAGGTTTCCCACCATTTTTTAGTATAATTTACTTATTTGTCATGGGTTTAATCCAATTTCAACACTAGGTCTCCAACATCAAAAGTGTAAACTTTGACTTTTTTGTTATGTTGTTTAGCTATGCGAGTTTTGTATTAATGATTTTACTATAAGACACTCATGTGTCACTCATCAAGTAGATTTAAAGCATGAAGGTTGGATTCATAAATATCTTCATATATAATGATTCCATGAAGAGAGATGTGTAATGATGATAATTCTACTTTTATGAGTAAGACAATTTCAGAGCCATAAACTAAAGAGGATGAAGTTATCCTGGTGGAAACACAGATACTAGTGTGATAAGCCCAAAGTGTGAGGTTTACATTGAGATGCTAATCTAAATAAAAATACCTAATAGTTTTATGAAAGATCTTATTGAGGATTTTGTTGGTCGCTTCTTCTTGGTCATTATATTGAGGGTGATACAGTGCATAAAATTTGTGTGTAAGTTTGAATTTTGCACACAACTACTTCATATATTTATTTTTTTGGTTCCCACAATTATCATAAATGATGGTTTGAGCAACCAAAAACAACATATGATTTTATTGAGGTTAAATTTAGATACAGTGAGACTAGTAAAGTTAACAAGGGGCATAACTTATACCTCCTTGGTAAAATATTATGTGGCAATAATGATCAAGATGTGGACATTTTAAAACTGATGTAATTGCATATAAGATATAATACCCACATATATAATGGAAAAGGAGATTAAAAGGTATCAATCTTGACCATAGGATAATGGATAATATTTTCATGAAGTTAGAAAGGAATACACTCTTATGTGAATGTGATGGCATTTTTTTAGAGTAGGCCAATAATATCCCATCTATAGGAACTTGAGGGTTGTAGCATGTCCATTATAATGGCCACTAAAAATTCCCCCATGTGCTTTCTCTAGGAGATAAGGGACTTGATCTTGAGTGACATAGGTAAGTGATGTACCTCAACATTATGATAATAAATAATGTTTTATCTAAGGCTGAATTTATAGGCTTACATTCAGAGTTTGGTATTTTCAAGAGAGCCAACCTTAGGAGGATAAGTATTATTATCAATGAATTGAATGATATATTTATACCAAGATAATAATCAAGTATCAGTGGATTTGATGTGGAAAATAAGAGATTCATCCTTAGGTGATAGAGTAGATGGAGATTTCCTCATGTAGATGAAGAGTTGAAAGTCATGTAATACTTGATGATGATGAAAGAGAGAGGTTGATGAAGCAAGAGAGTCAACTATAATTTTTTTATCTTGTGTAATTGATTCAATTATGAAGAATTCAAAATCTTTATCAAGAGAGGAATTAAGTTAATGACATGAAATAAGATTTTCACTTTTACATTGATAAGCAACATTGATTTGGTGACATATAAGATGTGGATCTCCTAAGACTTTTAAGTATGGAATGTCTATATTTATGGTTAATTTCATCCCAAGGATAAAATATTAATACTCATTTATGTTATTAGTGACATCAATGTTTTATCAAAAATATTAGAGGAATGATTTTTCCATAAGGGAAATCTAGGACACATCTTGCCCCAACTCCTTAAAGGCACTTGGCTCCTTAAAAGTGGAGTGTCCAATTTTTCAAGCATATCAATAGTAAAATTAGGTAATTTTTATAAAGTATATACTCTAGATGATTTAGCATTATAGACTACTATTTTTAGTTGTTTTAGGGCCTAAACCTTGAGATTGGCTATGAAATTATGTAATTTTTTTGAAGCATATCTTCTAGATGATTTAGGCTTAGAGACTACTATTATAGTTCATTGAGGGCCTGAGCCTCGAGATTAGATATGGAATTATGTAAATAGTCTTTGATAGAAACAACTTGATCAATATATTTAATTAAGAGGACTTCTTTATTAGTAAGCGTATCTTGAAGGTGTTTTTGAGATGGTAGGGGTGTAGAAACAAGTTGATCACTAATCACTTGGCATTTTAATGATTTGTTAATTATTTTACTTAGGTTAAAATCTATTAAGAACACTATACACTTATTTATTTGGTCTCCAAGAAATAATTCCTTGAAAAAGAAATGTCAAAGTGAATTATAATGGATGATGACATAGGTAGTCTGGGAAAACATATAGTGTTAAAACTTTTTGACCACAAAGTAGATTACAAGGCAACTATTCTCCACCTTTGTGTAGTAGGCATCATAATTTATCAAGGCATGGATGATATAGTAAATTATGTATTCCTTACCTAACTCATCTTGTTGTATAAACATTTCCCTAATTGATATAGGGGCAGATGAGGTAAACAAAATGAAAGGGTAATCATTTGAAGGTGGTTTTAGGGTATGAGTATGAATAAATTATTTTTTAATGCTATCAAAGGATTGTTGAAAAGCATCAGTCCATTCTAATGTGACACCTTTTTTGAGAAGAAAGTTGATTGAGTATACATGGTAAGTTAACTTAGTAACAAATTGGTGGATTATCCCAAGTTTTCAAAGGTAAATTTAGATGTTAGGAATGGATTGAGGTATAGGAATGTTGAGAATATAATTGATTTTGGAGGGATATAGGTCAATAAAATGTAGTGAGAGTAATAATCCTAAGATTTTTTCAAAGGTAAACTGAAAACACACTTGTGAATATTGAGATTAATTTGTATTTGATGAGGTAATCAAATATGAAAGCTAAGTCATGAAAATTGTTTTCAAAATGTTTTGATTTGGATATGTGGTCATCACATAAGTTAAATTATTTTTTGGATGAGATCATGAAATATGTGGTTCATTGCATGTTGATAAGTTGTTCCAACATTTTTTAAGGATGAAGGACATATTAACATAGAAATAAGTTCCCTTATTAGTAATAAAAGTGGATTTATGTTGATTATTAAGGTCAATATAAATTTTATTTATACCCCAAAAAACCATTCATGAGGGAAAGCATTTCATAGCTAGTTATAGATTAAAAAATAACATCAATTTATGGTTATGGTAAGTTGTATTTAGGATATGTTGAGTTGAAATTATGAAATTATATACATATGAATATAACCATAGTGACTTTATTATGAATAGGTAATATGTTGGATACCCATTTCAAGTAATCTATAGGTGAAATGAACTTAGCATTTATGACATTAATACACTCTTTGAAACATAAGGCAAAAACCTCAAGGGGAAATTTTAATTACTTTTGACATTTGGGTTTCACATATCAACATGTCAGTATGTTATGGAAAAATATGCTAGGGTCAATGTTGGGCATATTATCATATGAACAAGTGAAGACTTCATAATATTTGTCAAAAAATAGGTTATAATTATCTTTCTCTTCAGGAAAAATTTCCTTAGAGATAAGAATAGACATAGGGTTTGTAGCTATACCAAACATAATTATTTGTGTTTCTTAGATAAGAATCACATTTCCATCTGGAAAATTATATGGAGCTAAAAAAATGTTTGGAAATAGGGTCAAAACTAGGTTCAACACTAGTTAAGAAATTACTGAAGTGAGGAATCTTTTTCTCAAAATGAATAGGCTTATGATGTTGGCGAGGAAGTTGAGGTTCTTTGTCATGGATTAATTCTAAGATAGGTTTATTACTAAGAAGGGTAGGTAAAGGACCATAATATTCAACATCTACCTAGAGATCAACAATTTGATTACTTTTATATCAAATTCATAGTGTATTTGCTTTATATAAGTGTAGATAATATTTTGTGATTATGCAATACCTTAGTCTTATACACTTGGAAAAATTAGATCTTGGTTATTCTTCTTAGTTCCACACATGCCTTGATTATATAAGCCTCACATTTACTCTATCTTGGTCCCCTTTTCCTATATATTAGTCTAAATAGCCTTATATTAATGACATAGACATCTTATCTTGCCTAAAATGATTAAAATGTACTTATCTTACACCTCTATAAGTTTTGAACCTGTACTTTCTCTCCTGCTACTTAGATACTAACATCCAAGATAAATAATAGTGTTCACATTATTATCCTACCTTAATGCAAGTGCCTAGTGCCCTAAAATCATCCAATTAAAAAATGAAACATATTACCATGGTCAACCTATATGCTTTAATATGATTTATCTCTTGATAATATTGGTATAAATATAATATCAACCCTCATTCATTCACCACCTAGCAATCAAAACAAAATAACATTCACGAAGCACTCTAGTTATCAAAAGTTTTCCTATTCTACCCTATTATGTTATAAGTCAAATGAATAACCTATATACAAGATTGAGGTACTAAAGGAGTAGTCATAAGGTCTTATTTGTCAAGTTACAAGCTAGGTCACTATTGTAATTGCTTTACACACATTGCATGATTCACACACAAGCCAACACATAGGGATAAATTCCATGAGTTTGAGGCCTTATTGTAGAGTATTGGATATGTAGGTAGTGCCCTTTGATACTGGGGTCATTATGGGTCAACTTAATAATGTTTTCCCACTAACCCATTTTCCCCCAAGGTCACATTAAAGTTGGAAATTTAAGGTTTTTCCATTTCACTAGGAGTGATAGTCCATGACCCAGATCTGAATACACCAAAGTGAAGGAAAAGATAAAACCATAAACATCTATGTGGTTGTATCCTATTTCAAATAATATTCCATAAAATACACTAGCATTGAACCTAGATAGTAGTGTCAATGCAATTGTCCCAGGTTACCACAACTATCTAGAGAGTTAGAGGCACAAAATATAAAATTTGATAACTATTCTAGAACTATATTATCACTTGCTTTCAACATATACCAAATCAAGATCTACATTAACATCATATCTAGTTAAGTACACTTCTTTGTCATTTCTATATCTAGCATAATTTTACTTTCCATTTACAACTTATCTTAGATTAATAAATTGAACGTATGGTACACCTGAGTTTAGCACATTAATTGGCCTATTGTAGATCTGATATTCATCCTTGTGCCCTATCATTTATATATCCATAACCTTATCTAACTAAGTAGGATACATATCCAAATTAGGGTTAAAAATTTGGTAAACCTAACATTTGAACACAAACCTTTTATTGCACTAATAATATAATAGTTGGATTATCCTTTGCACACAAGCTTCCTATATAAGACATCCAAGTTTTTTGTGATTCTTAATTAATTATTAACCAAGTTAAAATCATTACCAAACCAAAGAAGAGCATATTCTCCCATATGAATAAATGGTGGATAAACTCATAGTGACATTTGATACATTTTCTATTAATAGTATTCCTCATAAAGATAACTACCATGTAGATTTCATGGCCAATGCAACATCCTTGATGCCTTTTGATATCAATGATGATCATATAAACTTTACCATATGATATTTATGAGATTATTCCATTTATTCAAAAAAAATTGATGCCTTAGTCATTCTTGATATTATTCACAGTATATCAAACACATAGTGGTACACTAATATTTATAATTTCCTATATCAAACCTATATACCAAACCAATTTACATAAAATGATAAATGAAAATTAAATCATCAATCACTTCAATAAGTCATTATTTGGAATGTTTTCTTCAAATTAAGTTTTGATGGGTAGTTATTGTGATTCTTAAAAAAAGATGAATCTTACACTACACTCTTAGAAATGGATGACAATGAATGTGGTGGCCATTTTAGTGGATGGGCCATGTCCTAGAAACTATTATTCCAAGGTTATTTTTGGCCTACTATAGAATAATAATGAATCAAACATGAAAATTTATGTTTACAATGCCAAAAATATAGAAATTTTAATCATGCACTATCGCATGAGTTAAAGTTGATCATTTCACCATGGCCCTTTTCCTTATGGGGTTTTGATTTTATTAGAATAATTAGTCCAGTATCCACTGGTCAACATAAATTCATCATTATATCTACAAAATATTTTACAAAATAGGTGGAATCCATTCCCCTTGAATTTACCATAGGGGATGACATATGTAGGTTTTTTATTACCAATATTATTTCTTGCTTTGACACTGCTTCAACTATTATTTATGATAATAGATCATCCTTTAAAAACAAAATAGTAAAACAATTTTATAGTAAATAAAAAATTAATCGTATATTTTCTACACCTTATTAGCCACAAGGTAATGGGTAGGCAAAGGCAATAAATAAAATAATTATCAAAATATTTGGCAAAATATATGAAAAGTATAACACTAATTGGTACCAACAGATGGTATATGCTCTATAGGCATATTGAACTAGTGTACAGACTCCTACTCAGGCCACACCTTACTCTTTGGTCTATGGTATAGAGGATATCATATCAATTAAACTTAATATACCTTCTTTTCATGTTTCTCTAAAAGACATCATAAAATATAATGAATACCATGAAAAGAGATTGCATTAATTAGATAAGTTGACTACCAAACATACATAGGCTACTAAGCACTTATATGTTTATCAGGATCATATAAAATGAGCATATAAAAAATGGTTTAGAGACATGAATTTGATGTGGGTGAACTAGTACTAAAATAAAATCAAAAGAACACCAATGCATAAAAAGACAAAAAAGGAAAGTTCAAACTAAACTGGTTAGGATCATTCATAGTTATAGAAAAATTGGGAAAAGGTGTATATGGCCTTGATACACTCAAAGGAAAATGTTTAAAATATACAATGAACATTATGCACTTGCATAAATATGTTACATGAGATATTTTTAAAATATCAAAAAAATGCTCAAAAATTAAAAAACATGCAAAAAACCAAAAAACATTTTGACACCTACATGTTCTATTGGCTCCTTGGCATCTATGTTTTAATTCCATGTTGAGGTATATAATATCATTTATTCCTACATACACATATACAGGCATACATAGATACATGATACACTCCTATTTTAGGTGTTGGGCTTTCCTTCTACTCATGTCATATGGACATTGGGGGAACTCACTTCTTTGATCTTGTTACACACAGGTTATATCATTTGATGATCACTCTACACTATCAAGTTTGAGATTACATATGTACTTACAAAATATTTATTCATGATTATATATTTCACATGGTACTTGTTATGCTATATACTTTAATTTTTTTGCTAACACATTTGATCCATGGGCAACTATTACATGTTTATGTTGGTTTCTTATGCTTTTCCTTTACACACTTGAGTGTTTTACCTTGCTATTGTCTTGATTATTTGAGCATTTGAATATGATCCATTGTATGCATCCCCTAGACTTATGTTTTCCTTCTTGGATATTTGAATATTTCATTAATTATTGTATGAACATTTGAATATGTCTTTTATTGCTTTGTGGACACTTTACTAAGTCATGTCTAGTCAATTTTGTGTCATTAAAACATGCCCCTTATTTTTAATCTCCTTGGACCATTACTTGTTGACTTAATTTTAAGTGGTCTTGTGTGTGTGATTCTTTTCTTATTGAGCTTCTACTATCACTATCTATAAATTGCCATGATATCTATCATGTATCTTAGGACTACATTTCATCACATTAGTTATATGTACTTTGATGATACATTTACCCATACATGTTTCCTTCTATATGAAACATGGTTACATTCATAGATTTTACAATTGTCTTACCATTTTGAGGTGAGGTAAATTCTAGGTACTATTTTTACCTCACCTCAAAGGGGGGGGCATATTAGTGGGGGAATTATTGGGAAGCATGTTCTCTAAAATTTGCATAGTTATCAAATTTAGTGGGGGTATGTGATATGAACATGGCTTCCACACAATCATAATTTCCAAATTTAGTGGGGCTATGATTTGGAAGCATGTTAACCACATTCATTCAATATTTGGTACTTATACCAGTTTACAAATTTAGTGGGGGCATGTTATATAGACATTGATTCATAACAACCATAATTTTTAGATTTAATAGGGGAATGATTTGGAAGAATGTTTTCCACACTTACTCAATATTTATTATCTCCAATTTATAATGGGACATGTTTTGGAAACATGTCCTCCACATTGGCAATTATATCAATTTTAAATTTCTCCATATATAGTGGGGGCATGCTTTGGAAGCATGTCATACACACTTATATAGATATCCAAATAGGATAAAACACACATTTATATGAATCATATACACATTTATGGTAGAATTATATACATGGAAAAACTATTATACATAGTTTTAGCATGAGATATATCTAAGGTGCATATGCTATGGAAAATGTGCCTAACAATAAAAATATAAATCAATTTCAGATTCTAAAACTATTACACCTACTGATATCCCATAAAATTTTATGGACTTTATCAAACCAATCTACTATAGTAGTTGATTCACCTTTTTGGTATGGTTAAGGTGATTGAATAACTCAATCTTGCCAAGTTTTTCAAATTGGACATGATCATCCAACCTCACCAAGTTATAAGTATCATTGGGTTACATAGTTGAGATAAACTTAATTGCCAGGAGGCAACTCACTTTTGCCTTCTAATCTCTCTATCTCCTTGAATATATGCAAGTTGGTCATGTGTCTTCTAATCTCTCTATCTCCTTGGATATATGCAATTTAAGGTTTTATCTATATTTATCCTAATCTCAATTTTAGATCCTTATAATGACACATATTTTTAAAAACAAAATTTCCATTAAGCAAGGTGGTTATATCAACACACAAGTGTACTCATAAAATTTGGTCCTTCAATTTCAATCTATTCAAGTACTATTAACCTATAATATATGTACTAATTTTACATTGTAACATGATCTTGTTTGAAAGTCAGTTACCAATAAATTACTCAAGTTTATCTCAAGTAAATCATTCAAATTCAACTCAATCAAAGATAAGGTGTGCCTACACACCCATGTACTTATTCCTTTCCTTTAAACTACCAATTTTATTACTAGATTAAAGGGAGAGGTAAATGTATATGATATTTTGTGATTATGTAACATCTCAATCTTGTACACTTGGCAAACTTAGACCTTTGTTGTTCTTCTTAGTTATACACATGCCTTAATTTTGAAAGTCTCATATTTACTCTATCTCATGCCCCTTGGCATATCTATTAGTTTGAAAAGCCTTATATTAATGACACAAACATATTATCTTGCCCAAAATTATTAAAATGTACTTCTTCTACACTTTTATAAGTTTTGAGCTTGTACTCACTTTCCTACTTTCTAGACACTAACATTCATGATATACAATAGTGTTGATGGTAATATCCTACCCTAATGAAAGTGTCCAATGCCCAAAATTCATCCAATTTATAAATAAAACATATTAAAATTGTTTGATTAAGTGATTTAATGTGATTTATCTCTCTTTAAGATTGGTATAAATACAATATCAACCCTAATTCATTCACCACCTAGAAATAAGACCAAAAGAGCATTCAAGAAGCACTCAAGTTATCAGAAGCTTTCCTATTCTACCCCATTTTGGTATAACTCAAAGGAAAAACCCAAATATAAGTTTGAATTAATAAAAGAGAAATCAAAAATTTGTATTAATCTAGTTAAAATATAGGCCACTACTGTACTTGTTGTAGACATCCAAATCCTAACACCATTTATGTTAGGATTGTCAATCTTACTTGAATTGCACTCAAATGCATAATTTAGGCTAATATCACTTAAACATGATAAATGGTTTGAGTTTGTCATATACAAGTGCCAATTTAGGTTAATGTATCCATAAATGGCATAGTGAAATTTATGTGATTCTAAACTTTGATCAAATCATTTTGAGTTAAAATGATGGTTTCACATTTGGTGCTCTAGATCATTATTTTCTTCTAATTCATAAGCACACATTACATACCTATGTTATTTTGTGTTGATAAAATCCTAAATGGAATCATGGTATATATGTAACTAACATAAATTTATAATTCCTCTAAAGTCAAATTATGACCCAATAATATGACATCTGACTAATTTGATTAATTGTGCACCAATTTTGAAAGAATTTCACTAAAATTGATTAATCTTACTTAGGAAAACTAAATCAAATTATGATCTTAATTAAGAATTACATGGAGAAAATTGAATATTTCTTTATTGGAAATTGATTCATAATATCTACATTACCTAATGACATTATTAATGGGGTGGCATCTATAAGCCATAAATGTAATGAATATCAGGTTTATGGGCACCCTTGCCTCAATAATGCCTCTTCCTCCCAAATATTTATTAGGATATTTATGGATTAATTATGTAATATTATATTAATTCATGGACACACATATTCATCTTAAGATGGATGGTTATGGTTGATCCTGATCAAATCCAAAATCCTATAAATAAAAGGGCCAAGACTACTTTCATAAAGCTTAAATTGTGTAAACTTATAATGCAAGATTCTCTCCACAAGTCATTTGTGTAATTTGATAAATGATTTATTTGAAATAGGATAGATTAATTTGAAAATAATGTTAGTGATTTCATATCATGAGCCTATAGCATGGTGACTTTGAAATGATCAAGGATCTTGGCATCTATTTTTGACAACGACACAAATGCTAAATCAAGGGGGAAAACATGCTTAGAGATGCTTTTAGATAGTGCACTAATTTTGGGAAGGTAATAGGTATATGTGATTTATTTCATGTTGCTTCTTATTGTCATTTATAAACTACATTAAATAGGTTGACCTAGATTCTTAGTTCTTTATGCATTCTTTGTGTTTTTCATGACTAATGCTTGAACTAATCCTCTTTGTAATCCATATCTACATCTTGGTACACTTGGTGGGACTAAAATATCCATTCAATCAAGGTTAACACTTTATAAATATTAGATTTACATTAAAGTAATTCAAAAATCCTTTAATAATAATTTTTAGCTTGTTTTCCCCATGTTTCTAATGTTTTTTGTGCATGAACAAGTCACATAATGACCAAAATTTATTTTGGATGATTGACATCAGTCAAGTCTAACTGACATCGGTTAGGTTTCAGGAAAAATATGGCTAAAAATTTCAATTTTAGAGATTTTCTCAAGTTTGTAGATGTGAAATTGAGTTTTTAAGTCTCTGGTCTAAACATATTTCTTGATCTAGGAGTTTAATTTTGGAGATTTATCCTAACATTAAGATAACAATTATATTTGATCATATCATTTTTGCCTAAAGATTTATAGGTGACTGTTATTGATTAGTTTCAAACAACAATGATTAAGTCTCTGACTAACATCAATCTTGTAGCAACTAACATTGGTCAACAATGATCGATGTTAGTTTTTATGTGAAAAAATAGAGAACCCGAGAGTAACAAATAAAAAATTGCTTGTTTCAACATAAATTATTCTTCAAAGCTAAATAAGACTCTCTAATTTTTCTTGAACAACCCATGAGGAAATGTGGTTATTTTGAGCATAATTTAGATCTTTTAACCCTCCCTTTGGTGTTTAAAAGGAACTATATGGTTTGATTTAATGTTTTTTAGATGTTTTTCAAAGTTTTTGAAAACTAAGCCCAAAGGGCTAAGAACTTCATTTCAATTTGGTGTTATAAAACTCAACTTTCACTTAAAATTTCAAATTTATTGAAGTTATTTTATGTAAATCATCTATCACTTGATTGTTAGATTATTTGAGAAAAAAATTGCACATTATACTCTCCCCCATCCCCTCTAGGGAAATCGAGTGACCAAAATCAAAATTTCACCACAATTGTATCCAAGGTGTAAAAAGGAAGTTGTCTAAGCTCTCCCCAAATCTTGTATGGTTTGAGTGATCTAAAAATAACCCTAAATCCTTTTTTACTTATATTTTATTTCATGTAATTTGTCTTGCAGAGGGGAGGTCATTACCTCTTTGTGAGTTCTTTAGGGAAACTTTGACTCAAGGCTTCATCTCCTAGAATTGTTTTAACCTCTATCCATGGTGGGATATATAAATCAAGGTACACAATAAAGGAGCTAGGGGGTTGAGTAGTTAACCTCTCATTTCATAATGAAACCTTGAGTCAAGTTTGGTCAACTAAGGGATTCCACTAAACATTCCATGGATGGAATCAATATGCAAAGGAATATACCTTTGAATAGTAAGTTGATCATTATGAACTCAATTGACATGTTGTATATCTTGTTTTAACCACACTTGAGACCATCTAGATGGTCTTAAATTATAAGTTTTAGAGAACCCCACTTGTCACAGAGTGTTTTTGATGTAGGGTGTGCCAAAAGGTCCATGTCATCATATTATCTCTTGGGAGAAGGGGGGTGTAAAATATCCTACCAATTAATGCACTTTTATTTTGGATGAACACTTAATTTCCTCACAAGTGCACACTTATAGATGGATTTCAATAATACAAAGCAAACCTTGTTAGTTTAGGGATTAGAATGATTAATTAGTTACATTTTTTTTTGGGTGTTATCTTACTTAGTCTTGATTTGAGTCAAAACTTGAGTGTAAACACATGCCATAACCAAACACATTATCCACCATTTCTTGAACAAGGAGGCATTACGATGGTTAAATCCAAATCAATCTTTGCCTTGTTTAAATATTCATCTTAAACATTATGTTTTTTTTATCTAATTATGTAGTTATGTTTCCCATTTGAGTCTAAATCACTTTTTAAATATATTTAAGTCCTTCATTTATAGTTCAAATTTGAAATTGCACCTATTTAAGTTACTAGGTTAATGTGTTAAATTGGGTTTAATTTCCCATTTACACCTGACTTAAGTAGCTTAGCTTTAATTTCCCATTTGGATTAAAGGACATTTATAGATTCATTATCACTCTATCAATGTGAACTTAGGATATCAAGTGTATCACTCACACTTTAAGTTCAAAAACATATTTTATACTACCTTCCTATTATCATGTGGTGGTGGTGTGTTATCTACTTGGTTCTAGTTTATACTTAGGAATTATTGCATGTTTCCACATCTTGAGTTTCTTGGTTCACATTATATCCTTCTTAATTTGAATGGCTTTCTTCTAGTTTCCTAATAGTAACTCATTAAAGTTGAACTAGATTTTATGATATTGATGTATCTCTTAACCTACATTTGGTGTACTAGTTTACCCTTAGGTATATGAGTTATCATAACCTCATCTGATTTATATGATTTCAAACCTACCTAAGGTTGAGTAATTTTATGGATAAATTATTCTAATTATGTGTGGTACTATGCCACCCTCCTTTTTATTATAGTCTCTTTGTTACCTAGTCACCTTGTTTAGGAAAAGATCAAAACATATACCTTATTTAAACATTTGTAAAACATTATCCAAATCTTGTCAAGCATAGATTAAAAAAAAAAATAGACATGACTAAAATTTAAAATTTTAGTGGGGTCCCTTATGGCCCTAGCTATGAGGAGGATCAAAACACTTTTGTGGTCTTTGAGAACATTCTCACAACTATAGGATCTGAGGAAGACTTTTTAGAATATCAACCCCATGAGGATAAAGATGAAGCACTCTTAAGGTTGATAGAATATGATTCTAGAATACCCTCACATTTTCCTATGGAATAATTGCATACTTTGGTTACAGAAGGAGAGAAACAATGAGAACAAACCTTCATAAACAGTGCATAAATAAACATACCTTCCTATAGCAAATGTAAGGAAATACTTATAGATTCAAAATAAAATGATCAAGATCTCATTAATAAGATTAAGAAAAAAATTCAATGATATGTCTACTAACTTATCATGAATTTGATAGATTCTTTAGTAGATACATCAATCCAAAATGACACTTTTAAAGAACAAGGAAATGTGGTTGAACCAATGCAAAATCTAATTGAGAACAAAAAAATGATAGATCAAGATGTCTCAATTGAACAACCTAAATACCAAGAGGTTCCACAACATTATTTTCTAGAAATAGAGCATAAATTTTTCAATCATCAAGAACCTATTATTACTTTTCAAAACTAAATACCAAAACATTCAGTATGCATTGAATAAATCATATAAAACAATTTAGATAATTTGTCTAAACCAACATGTACTATGGTGAATAGACCAAGAAATCACCAAAATCAATAAAACATGTATAATTCAAGGCAATGGACTCTAAATAATCAATTACTTACCTACTCAACTCAAGGAGTGAACAAAAACCATGTCACAGATCAGAGGGTGTACAACCCCACCTAATTCATGTAACAACAGAGGCACATACCACCCCAATAGTAATAATAGGGGCACATTCCACCCCAAAAACAAAAATAGGGGCACATAACACCCCAAAAATAGTAGTAGGGGCACATACCACCCTAATAGAATTATATTCCACTCATAAATACACCAAACATGCAAGATTGGATATTTATGAAAGATATTGTGACATGATTGGAGATGAATAACAGAGTTAAGAAGTATAAATTTGATGAGATATGCCCATATTAATTTGATTTATCTTTTCTCAAAGTCCCCTTTCCATCTCATTTTGAGGCACCTAAATTTGACAAATACAAAGGAAAGGGTGATCCTCATGAACACATTCAGGCATCCTTTGTGTTATGTTAAGAGGTTGCTGATAGTAACATTTATTTTCTTAATTTATTTCCATGAATTTTGTCAAGACAAGCTCTAGATCAGATACTTAAGTTACCTCAGGGATTAGTTTTAGATTAGAACTACTTATCTAAGAAGTTAATCAACCATGTATCATACAACATAAAACATGAATTGGCCATTATTTACTTGTGCAAAGCAAAACAA
The DNA here is from genome assembly GCA_037957365.1 of Torreya grandis. Classification (NCBI taxonomy): domain Eukaryota; kingdom Viridiplantae; phylum Streptophyta; class Pinopsida; order Cupressales; family Taxaceae; genus Torreya; species Torreya grandis. Next base: position 1,386,187 of record JARHVA010001579.1, read on the forward strand.
AATGATGGAGAGAGCTTTACCACATATCTAAAAAGATGGAAAGTATTAGTGGGTTGATTTAAACATAAATTTCCAAAGAAATAGTTGGTAGATATTTTTTCACAAAACTTACATCTTGAGGTTATGCACAATCTATAGCTTGCTTACACTAATTTGAAGAGATTATAGATAAGGGTGTGTAGATTGAGAAGGATACTATTTTTAAGGGCCTTGTCAATATTTTCATGTAGGGTCAAACATAAAATGAAACCTAATCACTAGTCCAAATGGTTATGGAAGATAAACCTAAGGGTTTTAATAAGAATAAAAGCATGGTACGAAATAGTGTGATTGAAATAAGACACATACAAATGGTATAGGTCCCATCAGATCCAAATGTATAATTATCTCCACTTAATACACCACAAAATTTGTAAAGACAACCTCCATGGAGGACATTTCACAATCAATATAGTCTTAAATAAATTGGGAGAACTTATTAAGATAATGTTCCAAAAACTCGTAGCAACTAACCTAATTGTATGGCTAATACTAAGGCCATTTCTTCAAGATCAACCAAAACTAGATTGGTAAAAAGAAAATTAATGGTGTAATTTATATCATGTTGTTGGTCATGGTGCTTATCATTGCATCCAATTGAGACACCTTATTGAAGATTTGATCAAGAGTGGTGAAGTTGAGATCAAATTGGCCCCACAAGGCACTAATCAAGATATGGGAATCTACAAAGATCCATTTCCTCAACATAATCAATCACCACCAAGGAATAATAAATAAAACCAAGGATAAAACAAATGGTATAATTAGAACCAAAATTATGGTCAAAATTTTAATCAACATGATCATAATCAAGATCATAATACCCATGCTAACAACTTGGGTTATAACAACATGCCTTATGAATATAAAAACACCATGGGATACATTTATTTAACCCACATTACCATTGTTACTATCAAATCCCATGAACCATCTCATGCTCATCATAGTTTAGGACCTAATATTATAGGGCTAACATCTTCTACCTCTAGTAATATCATGTTGAGTTCGTACAATTCTATTATGACTCCATTTGCACAGGTTACTATCTCTAGACAATACCCTTCCTCTAAATACAATGGCTCCTCATCGACTAAAAATTTATCCAATGTAACTAGAAAATTATGTGTCACCCTCTAAGGCCCTTTTACTTCATCTTTTGATTATACTGGCTCTTTACCACCTTTAAGTTGTACAGTCACAACTAGATGCTCACAAGTTACTATGTAGGACCCTTTGCCCTCTTCTTCCATAGAACCTATTTGGGTCAACCCATAATATTTTAAAATTTTTAGTAAAGTTTCATATGTCCTATGGTGTCTCCTATTGTCCCACATATCTCACTTGCCCTTCCCCTAGTCCATGTTGAACTCCATCTTCCTTGTACTGACCTAGTCAACAAAAGTCAACATTGGTCAACCATGGTAAAACTTAGTAAAAAGATAAATTTATTTTTTAAATTTCCTAAAATGGTATTTTATAGGTTTTAATGTTTTTACAAGTCATAAATTGGCCACTTGCTAGGTTTCATGTGCTAAAAGGGTCATTTGGCCACCTTTTTAGCTCAATTAAATTATTTTTGAGGAATTTCATGTTAAAATATTTTTCACCAAGGTGTATTAGAACGTGAATAAGACAAAATTATGTAAATATTAGTTATGTTTTAGTTAAAATTCATATATATGCAATAAATGATAGTTTACCCTTGAAAATAGGCCATTTCTAACACTTCTACAGACTTCTCAAGTTCCATTGTAGCTAAAAACGTGGTTTTGTGACTCTTAACCTAAAAATAGGTCATTTACACGTTTTTATTTCATATAATTCATAAAAAGTTTCATTTCCAACTCATTTTCCTTCATTTTCACTTGGCAAGGTAATGAAGGGTAGTTTCAAACACTTGCTATGGACCGTACAAGTGGAGTTTGGGATAATGCTTCTACAGGTGGATATTAATTTTAGTCCAATTCATATCCATAAAAATAAGTCTCATATTGGTGGCTCCTCCTTCAATAACAATCGCTTACACTCTAGATGACCTTTTTATGAACTTGCATTCAAGAGGGGTATAAGTTTGCATCTATTTCTTATTTTTGAGAATCCATTGATCTATGTTAGTTTTATAGGGTGTTTTTAGGTTGTAATAAGGTCATATAAATGGTGTTATAATCATCCAATATCTTCTCTCTCAATGCCCTTAAAAGAGATTTCAAAATTGTGCTTATTTTCTAAGTTTGCAACAATGGATGGGTAACCTAAGTTTTTACAATGTGGAAAATGATACATGGTGATATTAATGATCTTAGAATCATTTGTTCAAGGTGTTTTAATTAAATTCCATTTTTATAGATCAGTAATACTCCCTCAAAGCCAAATTGCCAATTTTCCTTGTTCACTGCCTTGTTGGCAGAGTGTGCTCATAGTCAACTTCTACAAGAACTCAAATTGGCTTGTATGAAGGTGTGAGTCATGGCGTATATGGTGTAATTTATGTTTTAGTTCTAAAATTCAAAAATATTCATGGATTTAATTTTATTAAAACTTAGGATGCTACACAATTAAAAGTTTTCACTTCAAAAGATGAGCAGATTGGGTTCTCAGTACCTAAAGGACCAAACCAAAGATTTTAAAGATTTTTTGGGATAATATATGTCATGAAAAAATGAGTTTAAAACACCCTTTATTTATTCAAACTATATCCTTATAATCACACAATACTCATGCCAATTTTTAAAGGTAGAGGAGGACTAGAAGATGGAGTTTGAGACCCTTAAAAGTTGTCAAAAAATCATTGAGTTGTAATAGTGATATTTATAGGGTATGGATGGAAAAATGGTCTTGTAATTCAATTTGATGATCCTAAAATATATTATCAAGTTAAAATGGTGAAAAATGGTTTTAATTACATTATTGGGATAAGGTGAATAAGAAAAGGTGAAGGTTGATGTTTTGACCTCCTAAGAACCCTCCCTTGTCTATACACAAGCTTGGGAAGGGTAATCTATAATAGACCTTAACAAAATCTCTACCTAAAGTGGGAATATAGTAACCAATTTTTAGGTTTTATAGTAAAATTGACACTTTTAGTGTACTATAAGTAAATTTCAAATATTATTCCATTAACCACATGACCTAGGTGATCTCAAAAGCACCTACAGGCCCCTAAATTCATGAAAACACAGTCATGTGGAATACCTTAGCAGTGAGGTATAAGTCTCAAGTTTGGACCTTAGTTGGAATTTCAAAAATGAATTGATAGGTGAAATAAATTAAAATTAACCTTAAATAACTAATGTAATACCTAAAACAACATCCATAAGGCCTAATGCTTACCAAAATGCACTAAACATGGGCATAATCATGACTGTCATAGTCAGGCAGGGTATTCTAGTTAAGGACTTAAGAATGGAAGTAATGCTATTTTGAAGGATTATAAGGTGAATTAAAATAAAATTAAGGTTTTATAACCTAATTTTAATGATGATGATATCTAAAACCATCAACTAAAGCTCAAATAAACACCTACAGGCAAGATTTTAGGGTATGTCTCAGTCCTTAAGAGGCAGAGACCTAATCTTAGAAATGTGAGATGAATGGATGTAAGAGATGGAGATAAATTTTTAAAAATGGTAGGATTAAAAAACATATGGGGTTTTTAACATAAATAATAGGTTTTTATGGTGTCTTCAAATCATGAACCTATCTTAAAGAACCTATAGTTAGGCTAAAATAGTGATTCCTCTCCTAGGTAGTCAAAGACCTAATCTATGCTTCCAAGAGCATAAAAAAGGTGTTTAAGGGGAAAATGGATATAAAATGTTTTAAAAAAATCATGATAAAAATTTATGGTTCATACATGACATGAAAAATCTCAATTAAATCCTTGAAACCTCCAAATAGTTCTATCCCTTGCCCACCTTCATAGGCTCCCTACTTAAAAGTCTACCTAGAAAATTTGAAGGGTTAGGGGGTCTATCCTAAGAATTTAGAGATAAAAATTGGTAAAAAAACTATAAAAAATACCTATTAAACACTTTCAATAATCATATTTGATGAGATAATAGTGCAAACCCTCTCTATTTTGTCTCAGAGCAATGGTAATTTTAGCATGAATGAAGGTGACAATTTTTTGAGAAATGATGAAATTTATGACAAGAGGGAAATAAAGAAACATAATAAGGATGTTTAATCTGTAGGGGACCTAAAAAAACCTTATATAATCCTTAGAATTAAACAAGGTACCCTACACAAGAAGGGTTATAGTCATGCATGAAGGAAACCCTTAAGCTTAGAAGCTAAACCGAGGATCATGTGCATTTTTGAATTTGTCCATGATTTAAACTTAACTAATTAATGTTTTAAGAGGTAAATTTAATGTTTTTAAGCCATAAATTAGAAAATGAATCCATTGGAGGGTCATGTGGAGTCTCAAATGGTAGGTAAACCTATTGGTAAGGTCTAAACCTAATGCCAAATGGGGGCAAGTTCTTAGTTCTTAAGGATTTATTATAGTGGTTGGGACATGATTTTGGAATGATTATATAATTTTATGGACCATTTTTTGGAAAATAAATCCATTAATAAGTGATTCTTGGCTTAAAATGACTCAAACCCTCATAGAAGTGCACAAAATATCTCTAATAGTCAAGATCAAATGCTCATAAATTTCATGAAATTATGCATGGGACTTGGAAGTATCTAGGAGAGTTTGAGAATGTCCTTAAATAGAATTAAATATAATTTGGAGGGAATTATAATATGCCATCTTAATGAACAAATTTTAAGAGGGATAGTCACTCTAAAACCCTCTCAAACCCTATTTTATGACCCGATGGTAGATATCAAGATGAAAGTGCCTCCATATGGATGAATTTAAACATGAGTATAAAATATAATTTGTTATCAACTCCATAAGGGTAAAATCCATGGGATTAGATTGTATATAATCCATATAAGTGGAGCATAAATTAGGTTTTCTTTAAATTTTATTTTGTTTTGTAGGTCTTGAAGATGATCAATGGATTCCAATCACTTTGGGAGGTATTTTATGACTTTGAACAGCTCATAATGTAATTTTAAAACCTTGGAAATACTCACAAGTTCCTCTACTAGGTATCTAACTTTAGCCTATCTAAACTGGCATCTAGAATGACATAGTGAAGAGTATGATAACTCATGTTTGGTGGCTTCTTATGATGTTTAAGATGAATACAAGCATATGATGTGTCCTAACACATGCCATAAGACCCATGCTATGGATTATTTATGGAAGATACAAAGATGCTAGTGTCATGTGTCAAAACAAGCCTATTGGAGAGTGATCAAGGTTACAAAGTGATGATGAAATTGTGTAAGAGAATGTCATGATCAAGAAAACTCCCAATGTATGTGGAATCATATTTTTAACTCCCTCTCATCATAAAACATGAGACATTTATCCATCACTTGATTTGGAATTCTCAAGAAAGGCCTATGATGAAGGCAATTCACAAGAGAGAATGATGGAGGAGATTTGTTATGCCACACTTAGAGAAGAGGCTAATTTGGGATTTGATCAAGTGAAATTTAGTTTCATGACTCTTCTTACACTTCATCCACATTCCTTGTAATTGATTTTCACTTTTGTCAACTTGTCCTTGTGCCTCTTCATCTTCTCCTTTCTCATCTTCCAAGTTCTATAAATGTGAGCTATTTTAGCTATTGAAAAGGAGACCATAGTTGGTATGGTGAAGCCCTGCTAATATGACATTACACTTTTTCTTTAAAAATTTAATACAAGTCTAATTCTGGTTTGTGAACATTTTGTCTAGGTGTGTGAGTGATGTATAGTGGAGATAAGTGATAGTATCATCCTTACTCCCTTTATCCTTCATGTTTAAGCAAGAGTTCTAATTTTAATAGGTCATGTGAAGTGTGTTGACTATACTAGGCTCTTTTAAAGTATACAATTATCTCTATGGTGTGCAATCTTCCCCTAGGATAGTTATCTTGTTGATTTTCCCAAGTATGATACCTTCAATTATAACACTATGTTAGGATCCTTCAATGCATAAAATTGGTCTTGGAAAGCATTATTGTTTAGTATAAGTTTGATAGTATATGGGATATGTCTTGGTGGATCACCTCTTTAGTTTAGTTTCCATTTTATGAAAGCTTCTAACTCTTTTCATAAACAATAATTTGATTAGGTGATAGGTAATTAAAAAAATATGGGGAGCTAGCCCTTTCAATCCTAGAGATTCATCTCTCTTATAAGTTCCCAAAAATTGAAAGATGATTCAATATTGCATCAAATTATAGGATCTTGAATAGAGTGTCCTAGGGTACATAATTTTATGATAACAGTTTGGCAAGGATACAAGGTCCTAATTATTTTTGTGTCAAGGTGAATATTGGTCTTGACAAGCCCAAAGTTATAGAAGTGTTTTTAATCCAACATTTGGTGACTCCAAAAGGTCAGAATATCTAGTTGTAGATCAAGTTCTTCACATTATACTTCATCATATTCTCTATATCCTCTTCTAGTATATCCTTCAATCAAGTCCCTCTATCTAAAGCTCCTCTTGAAGAACACCATCCTGAAGCATTCTTAACATTTAGAGATCCCAAACAAGAAGGTTTTAAATAAGAAGAATTTGAGGATATAGGAGACTAAGAAGAGTAAGAAGATATGGCTAGGCAACATCCTTTCCTATATTTTAACACCCAAAATCCAATGACCTTCTTGCATATGATCTTATTCCTCCTAATTATACCAAAAGTCTCCCTAGTTTTCATGGAGAAGGTCCTATTACCCCATTTGAGCACATTAGGGACATTTCAAACTTTTGTAACTTCCATAATATCATCTAAGCTAACATATATATTATAATACTTTCCATTTCTCTAAAGGGTAAGGTAATTGATTGGTATAGGACATTGAAAGGTGACTATATTACTAATTGGGATGACTTTAGAGAATTTTTGGTGAATAGGTTTGAGAATAAGAGTGATGATACTTCACTAATTCACCAATTGAATGTGATAAAGAGAGGTCATAATGAGTCCATGGGATATTTTAATGAAAGGTTTCAAAGGACGTGGCATAATTTACCACTTATCATGAGGCCTCCTCCAAGCTTTGTATTACCCACCTATCTCAAGGCTATTAATATTGATGTGGTAGTAATGTTGCAATCAATGGGATAATTTAATTTACCTGAGGCATATGAGATATCCATTGAAGCTGAAAATAGTTTGATACAAGATAGGAAACTACCTCTAAGAGTCTCCATGCCTTTTTTGTCTCATAATTTAGTTGAAGCTCCAAGTATAACACAAGTTCCCAATATCAATGTCAAGCCTAAAACCACTCCCAAGAAGGTTGATAGTGATATAGACAAAGATGAAATGCTTTGATCATTATAAGATCAGCTCAAACAAGATAAATTGCATGTAATTGCTCCACCCAATCCCCAATATTATCCTTCATAAATCTATACACCTCCACCCCAATATAATTACCAAGGAAGAGGACAAGATCAACAAGGTTTAAATAGGCATCCCAATTCTTATAATCCTAATTCCACTCTATCCACAAAGATTGTTCCAGTCCATACTAATTTGGTCTAAGGAGAGGAATATTTGGATCATTGGGGACAATCTCAAGATCAATTTGGGTATGATGGTGGAGAAGGTTGTCAAGCCTTAGTGGCACAAGAAGGATCTCCTCTTTACCTCACATCAGAATAAACACATCTCATGCAAAGGGATAATCATAAAGAGGGTAGAAACCAAGGTACCATTCTTATGAACTTCTAAAAGGAGGATAACTATGTGTTGAACTAAATTACATCAGTTGTATCCAACACAAGATCCAAAAAAAGAGATTTGGGATATGTTTCAAAAGCACATGTGACTCAAAGTAATGCCTCTCCAAGGCCACAAGGTGTCAATCTTAATGTAATACCTCCTACTAGTCACACTCCCCATCAAATTCAAAATATGAGTAGGGTGTTCAAGCCTAAAATGCATCAAGTTTAACCTTATTCACTACCTTCAAGAATTAAATAAAAGGTAAATACTTCCTCTCTAAAAATTATTTATTATTTAAAGAATACCAAGATGAGCATATCTCTTTGGGAAGTCTTGTAAATGCTTGGTCAAAAGGAACTCCTATAAAAAGAACTTGAAAATATCCATGTAGCCCCTCAAGCCCCAATACATAATAGTGTATCCATTACTAATAAACCAAATTACATCCTAGAACCTTCCACCAAATCTAAAAATCCTCCACCTTTCTACCTCACCCTCATTGTGGGAGACAAATTGGTTCATAATTGCATTGTGGATAGTAGAACTAATACCACCATTATGCCTAAGTGGTTGTAGATAAGTTAGGATTAAAGTATGACCCACATATAAAATGTGTGTTGTATCTTGATGGAAATCCAACCAAGATAGTGGTGTTAGTTAGAGGATTGAAATTATTTCTACATGATTATCCAAGTTTCCCCATTATGTAAGAAATTATGATAGTAGACCTTCCAGCTCACTTTGCTATTTGCTTATTAAGGGACTTCATAGCTAAAATAGGAGGATAACTTTCTATTTATAGGTATTTTCTATCTTTTAGGACAAGATATGGAGTCAAGGTGACCAAAAGGACATAGACCTTGGCAAGGTTTCATATTAAACCATATGTGGAGACATTCAAATCAGAATTATGTGATTAGTGAAGAAGAAGAAGCTATTATGGGTGGTGAAGAATCCTCTCCCCTTGAAGTTATTTATGATATTTTCCTTGATGAGTATGGTATTAAAACATATGATCATGATCCTTATACATACATAGAGGATATTGACTTGGGAGTCTATTCTATGCATGAATAAAATACTTCTATACATTCACTCACTAATGAAGATCATGAACTTGAAGTTGTATGGGAAATGTTTTTTGATGGCTCAAGAAGAAAATTAGGTGTAGGGGCTGGTGTCATGTTAGTCTCTCCATCAAATAATCAATACTATTTTTCATGCATATTACATTTTAATTGTTCTTGCAATGTGGAAAAATATGAAGGCTTAGTTCATACCCTCCAATGGGAAAATAAAAGGGGAATCAATAATTTGAAAGTTTATGGGGATAGTGAATTGGTCATACATCAATTTGGAATCAAAGATATAGCCAAGAATCCTTTATTTTAATTCTTACAAGCATAGGGTATGGGATTTACTTGAAGAGTTTGATGGTTTCAACATACAACCTATACCAAGAGATTCAAATAAAAATGTTGATAGGTTGGTTGTCATAGGAGAACACTTTGACATAGTTGATGATGTAAGTAGAGAGAAGGATTGATCTCATATCAAGGTCATTGTGAGACCTTCTATTCTAGATAATGAGATATCATGGAAAGTTTTTGAAAGTGATAAACATATTGAACTTTTATTTCAAAATGAGGCTGAATTCTCTTCAAGGAATCAAAAGAAACTTCAAAATCAATATGATGAATAGTCATTCAGTTGAAGACAAATAAAATACCTAGAAGGATGGTTACCCTAGAGAGTGTTTTCAATGAGGATGATCAAAAGAGGAAGGAAAGGGTGATCATGTCCACAAAGGAAGAGAAATATGAAAGAATCATGATCTTTAAGGACAAATTTCTAAAAATTGGTATGATATGTTCTCCATTTAAAAGGAAAGCCTTTATTAAATTATGTAAAGAGTTTCATGATGTATTTGATTGGGAATACAAGGATTTGAAAGGGTTTGATCCAATTCTAGCTCATCACACCATTGAGTTAGAACCTAGAGATAAACCAAGTAGTAAAAAACAAAGGGATATTAATCTCAAGATAGAGGAACTAATGAAGAAGGAGCTTACCATATTTATTGAGTCTAGGATTATCTTTCCTATCAAGCACTCAACTTGGGTTGCTAATCTTGTACCTATCTGAAAGCAAAGTGGAGAGATCAGACTTTGTGTGAATTTTTGAGACCTTAATAGGGTGTCTCTCTAAGATCATTACCCATTACCTTATATGGAACAAATTTTGTAAGTTATTTCAAGTTCTCAATGTTTTTCACTTGTTGATGGCTATTCAAGCTACAACCAAATATTGGTGAACGAAGAAGATCAATTTAAGATATAATTTACTACAAAATGGGGAACCTTTTCCTATAGGAAGATGCCTTTTGTTTTGTCTAATTCTAGAGCTACCTTCTAAATAGAAATGGACATGGATTTTAAAGGTTTGATAAATGAGATATTGCTTGTGTACCTTGATGATACAACCATTTTCTCAAAAGATGCTAATGATCATATGAAACATCTAAGGCAAGTATTTTATAAGTGTAAAGAGTATGGAGTGTCTCTTAATCCAAAGAAATACATATATTCTATCTATGAAGGTAAGCTATTGGGTCATATTGTTTCAAAAGAAGGTTTGTCTATTGACCCTGAAAGGATTGATGACATCTTAGTCCTGGCTTTGCCTCTACAAAAGAAAGGACTAAAATGTTTCTTGGGAAAAATAAACATTTTAAGTAGGTTTATTCCAAATTTTGTAACTTTGGTGAAACCTATCATAGCCATGCTCAATAAGAACCAAGATTTATCTTGGACAAATAAAGGTAAGAATAGCTTTGAGGTAATCAAATAATCAATTTCACAATCTCCTACTCTCTTAAACCCAAACTTTGCAAAATATTTCATACTATATACCTTTGAGAATCTTCATGCAATCTTAGCTATGCTTATGAAAAAGAATGATGAAGAAATAGAGAAACCAATTGCATTCTTTATCCAAGGATTGGAAGACTATGAAGTCAAGTATAATTTTTTTGAGAAACAAGTTCTAGTTATGATAAGAGGATTAAAAACATTCAGGCACATGGTTTTAAATAACAAGGTACATGTCATGGTGTCTCATCCTAGCACCAAAGACTTTATCTTAAACAAAGATCTCATTAAAAAGAGAGCTAGATGGATTACAAAGGTAATGGAGTATGATGTTGATATCAAGATAACAAACTTGGTGAGAGGGAAAGGGTTATGTGAACATTTAGATTTAGATCTTCAAAGGCCAAGGGAAAAAGTCTTGGTTAATCAAGATCATCCCCAATTAGCTGACCACATGCCAATTCAAAGTTGGACACAAGACATCATTGACTTCCTAAAAATTGGTGAGTGCCCCAATGGCTTAAATAAGTATCAAATAAGGTATTTTAGATTTCAAAACATTTCTTATTATCTTGTAGATGGTATTCTCTTCCAAAAATATGTGAATGGTGTGCTATTAAGGTGTGTTAATAATGATCAGTTTGGTATGCTGATATAAAATTTTCACAATGGTGTAGATGGAGGTCATTTATTCCCTAAAATAATAGATTAAAAGATATTGAGGGATGGCTATTATTGGCTTAACCTTTTCACGGATTTCTATAGTTGGTCTAAGATGTGTCCTCAATGTGCCTTATTTGTAGGCAAAGAAAAACTTGTAGACCTTTCATTAAATCTTATCCAAGTGGACCAACCTTTCTTGTAATGGGGAATTGATCTAATTGGTATGATAAAACCTCCATCAAGTGTTAGACACAAGTGGATATTGACAGCAACTGACTACTTTAGAAAGTGGGTAGAGGCTATTACATTGAAAGAGGCAAGTGAAAATTCTATTTTGGAATTCTATGAGAGCATCATAATAAGGTTTGGAGTTCCCTATACTATTATTTATGATAATTCACTTGATTTTATGGGTACTAAAACCTTTGATTTGGAAAATATAAATAGAGTTTCTTTGAGCACTTCATCTAACTATTACCCTCAAGGTAATGGGTTGGCTGAGTCCACTAATAAAAATCTCATCAAGATTATCAAAAGGACATTGGAGAAAAATCAAAGATCATGGCACATCAAGTTGAATAAATCCCTTTGGGTTGATAGGATCTCTCCCAAGAGGTCAATTATAAATTCTCCTTTTGTGCTTGTGTATGGAAGAGAAGCTAGATTGTCCATATCTTAAGAACTACCTACTCTAGAACTTGCACATTAATTGGAGATACTTGAGAATAATCTAATGGAAGTCATATTCATAGAACTAATGTATCTAAAAGAAGTAAGGGACAATGAATATAAGACTATGGAACACCAACAAATTCTCATTAATAAGTCTTTTAACAAGAGAGCAAGTATAAGAGTGTTTAAATGAGGTGACTTAGTTCTAAAATGGGATGAGGATAGAGCAAAACCAGGTAGACATAAAAAGTTAGATGCCTTGTGGAGTGGTCCTTGCATCATTATAAAATTCAAGAAAAGTAATTCTTTTTATCTGGCCAAAATTAATGGAGAAGAGTTGCCTATCCTTGTGAATGGGATACATCTAAAACTCTGATATTAGTCCTTGTGAGGTTTGTTTTTTAAATAGTAGCATAGGTGTGTGATTTTCATGCTTTGGTTATGGTCCTTAAGTGTTATAATTTAACACATGTGTGTTTACATTGAGTGTGTATTTTAATTTGGTGTGGTGTGTTCTTCAAAGGCATTTGAGTGTTAAGCAGGTGTTAGAGAGACTCCATGCCTAATGGAAGGATTAGGCAACTAGTCTTAGGCATAGCTGGCATGCCACCCCTAGGAATCACCAAAAATGTTGACCAAATTTGAACCCAAGTAAAATTTTGGTCAAACCCTACTATTTTAAAATTTTGAGGAAAGTTTCATATGTCCTATTGGGTCTCCTATTGTCCTACATATCTAACTTGCCCTTCCCCTAGTCCCTGTTGAAGTCCATCCTCCTTGTACTAACCTAGTCAACAAAATTGAACATTGGTAAACCATGGTAAACTTATTAAAAGGATCAATTTATTTTTAAGATGTCCTAAAATTGTATTTTATATGTTTCAATGTGTTTACAAGTTATAAATTAGTTACTTGCTAGGTTTCATGTGCTTAAAGGGTCATTTGGCCACCTTTTCAGCTCAATTAAATGATGTTTGAGGAATTTCAAGTTAAAATATTTGTCACTAAGGTGTATGAGAACGTGGAGAAGGTAAAATTATGTCAATATTAGTTAGGTGGTAGTTACAAGTCATATACATGCAATAAATGATAGTTTCCCCTTAAAAATAGGCCATTTATAACACTTGTACAAAATTTTCAAGTTCCCTTGCAGCTAAACACATGGTGTTGTGAATATTTACCTCAACACAGGTCATTTACACATTTTTATTGTATATATTGCATAAAAATTTTCATTTCTAACTCATGTTCCTTCATTTTCACTTGCTAAGCTAAGCAAGGGTAGTTTCAAACACTTGCTATGGACCGTACAAGTGGAGTCAAGGAGATTGATTCTACAGGTGGATATTAATTTTATTTCAATTAAAATACATAATAATAAGTCTCAAATTGGTGGATCCTCCTTTAATAATAATTGCTTACACTCTAGAAAGCCTTTCATGAACTTGCATTCAAGAGGGGTATAAATTTACATCTATTTCTTATTTTCAAGAATACATAGATCTATGTGAGTTTGATAAGTTTTTTTAAGGTTGGAATAATTTAATTTACATGGTTTTATCAACATCCAATATCTTCTCTCTCAATTCCCTTGAAAGAGATTTCAAAATTGTGTTTGTTTTCCAAGTTTGCAACCATGGATGGGTAAACTAAGTTTTTGCAATGTGGAAAAGGATCCATGGTGATTTTAATGATCTTGGAATAGTTTTTTAAAGTTTTTTTCATTAAATTACATTATTACATATCATTCATAATCATTCAAATCCAAATTTCCAATTTTCCTTGTTCACTACCTTGTTGGCAGAGTGTGCTCACAGTCAGCTTCTACAAGAATTCAAAGAGGTTTGTACAGAGGTGTGAGTCATGGAGTACAAGGTGGAAGTTATATTTGAGTCCTAAAATTACCAAATATCAATGTATTTAATTACATAAAGACTTAGGATGCTACACAAGTGAAAATTTTCACTTTAAAAGATGAGTAGATCATATTGGGTTCTTAGTCCCTAAAGGACCAAAATAAATATCTTAGGGATTTTTTGGGATAATATATGTCATAAAAAAATGATATTACAACACACTTGATTGTTTAACATTTTATTCATATCCTCACATAATAATCATGTAAATTTTTAAAATCAAAGGACTATAATATGGAGTTTGAGACCCTTAAAAGTTGTCAATAAATCACTAAATTGTAAATGTGATATCTATAGGGTATGGATGAAAAAATGGTCTTGTAATTAAATTTGATGATCCTAATTAAAAATGGTCTAAAGGAAATTAATGAGATAAGGTGACTAAGAAGAGGTGAAGCTTGATGTTTTGACCTCCTAGGAATCCTCCCCTATCCATACACAAGCCTGGGAAGGGTCATCTATAGTAATCCTTAACAAAGTCTCTACCTCAAGTGGGAATATAGTAACCAATTTGGAGGTTTTAGAGTGAAATGGAAAATTATAGTGTACTATACCTAAAGTGAAAATATTATTCCATTAACCACATGACCTAGGTGATCTCAAAAGCACCTACAAGACCCTAAATTAATGAAAACATAGTCATGTGGAATACCTTGGTAGTGAGGTAGAATTTTCAAGTTTGGACCTTATTTAGAACTTTAAAAATGAATTAATAGGTGAAATAAATGAAAATTTACCTTAAATAACTCATTTAATACCTAAATAAAACATCCATAAGGCCTAATTATTGCAAAAATACACTAAATAGGGGAAAAACCATGACTATCATAGTCATATAGGGTAATCTAGTTAAGGACCTAAGAATGGAAGTAATGATAGTTTGAAGGATTATAAGGTGAATTAAAATAAAATTAAGGATTTATAACCCAATTAATATTATTAGGAGATCCAAAACCATCAACCAAAGCTCAAACAATCACTTACAGGCAAGATTTTAGGGCCTATCTCAATCCTTAACAAGCAGAGACCTAATCTTATGAATGTGAGATGAATGGATGTAAGAAATTGAGATAAATTTGGAAAAATTGTAGGATGAAAAAACATATGGTATTTTTAACATAAATAATATGTTTTTATTATTTTTTATAATCATTAACCTATCTCAAAGAAACTATAGTTAGGCTAAAACAATGATTCCTCTCCCAGACAGTTAAAGACCTAATAAATGCTTCAAAGAGCATAAAAAAGGTATTTAAGGGGAAAATAGACATAAAATGGTTTGAAAAAATCATGTGAGGAATTTATGTTCCATTAATGATGTTAAAAATTTCAATTTAATCCCTAAAACCTCCAAACATAATTTCATCCCCTACCTATCTTCACAGGCTGCCTACTTAAAAGTCTGCCTAGGAAATTTGAAGGGTTAGGGGGTCTATCCTTGGAATTGAGAGATAAAAATTGGTAAAAATTATAAAAATAAATATTAAATACTATAAAATAATAATATTTGATGATATAATAGTGAAAACCCTCTCTATTTTGTCTCAAAGTAGGGGCAGTTTTAACATGCATTAAAGTGACAATTTTGGGAAAAATGATGAAATTGATGACTAGAGGGAAATAAAGCACAAGATTAAGGTTGGATAAGATTTATGGGACCTTAAAAAATATTTAAAACATTTATATAATCCTTGGAATCAAATAGGTCACCCTACACAAGAAGAGTTACAGTCATCCATGAAGGAAACCCTTAAGCCTATAAGGTAAATTAAGGATCATGTGCATTTTTGACTTTGTACATGATTTAAAATTAAATTATTAATATTTTAAGAGGTAAATTTAAGTTTTTTAATCCATAAATATGAAAATTAATGCATTTTAGGGTTAGGCAGAGTATCAAATGGTAGGCAAATGTATTGACAAGGTCTAAACCTAATGCCAAATAGGGGTATGTTCTTAGTTATTGAGGAGATATTATAGTTGTTGGGACATGTTTATGGAATTATTATAAAATTTTATGGACTATTGGTTTTAAAATAAATCCATCAATAATCTATTCTTGGCTTAAAATGGCTCAAACCCTTATAGAAGTGCATAAAATGGTTCTAATGGTCAAGATCAAATGCTTATAACTTTCATGAACTAATGCACGGGACTTGGAGGTATTTAGGAGAGTTGGAGAAGGTCATTAAGGATCCTTTAGTGGAATTTTTATGGAATTATAATTCTCCATATTCATGAACAAATGTTAAGATGGCTAGTCACTCTAAAACCCTCTCAAACCCTATTTTGTGACCCGATGGTAGAAATCAAGCTAAAAGTGCCTCCAAATGGATGAATTTAACCATGAGTATAAAAGATAAGTTATTTAAAAATACATGAGGGTAAAATAAATTGTATTATATTGTATTTAATCCATATATGTGGAGTATATATCAAGTTTTACTAACATTTTATAATGTTTTTTAGGTCTTGAAGATGATTAATGGATGCCAATCACTATGGGAGGTAGTTTGGGACTTAAAACAATTCCTAATGCAATTTTAAGACCTTGTAAATACTCACAAGTGCCTCTGATAGGTCTCTAAATTTAGCTTATCTAAACTTGCATCTAGAATGACATAGTGAGGAGTATGGTAACTCAAGTTTGGTGGCCTTTTATGATGTTTCTGATGAAAACCAACATATGAGGTGTATTAACATGTGCCATAAGACCCTTGGTATGGATTATTTAGGGAAGATACAAAGATGCTAGTGCCAACTGTTGAAACAAGCCTATTGGAGAGTGATCATGGTTGCAAGGTGATGATGAGCTTACGTAAGAGAATGTCATGATCAAGAAAACTACCAATGTAGGTGGAATCATCTTTGTAACTCCCTCTCATCATAAAAAATGAGAAATTTTTCCATCACTTGCTTTGGAATGTTAGGAAAGGCCTATGATGAAGGTAGTTTACAAGAGAGAATGATGGAGAAGATTTACTATGCCACACTTGGAGAAGAGGCTAATTTGGGATGTGATCAAGTGAAATTTAGTTTCATGACTCTTATTACACTTCATCCAAATGCCTTTTAACTTATTTTCACCTTTGGACACTTGTCCTTGTGCCTCTTCAACTTTTCCTTTCTCTCTCATCTTCTAAGTTCTATAAATGTGAGCCATTTTGGCTATTGAAAAGGAGACCACAGTTGGTATGGCAAATCCATGCTAATATGACATTACACTTTGTATTTTAACATTGAATACAAGTCTAATTTTGAGTTATGAACATTTTCTCTAAGTGTGTGAGTGATGTATAGTGGAGCTAAGTGATAGTATCATCCTTACTCCCTTTATCCTTCTTGTTTAAGCAAGATTTCTAATTTTAATAGGTCATGTGAAGTGTGTTAAATGTACTAGGATATTTTTTAAGTATGAAATTTCCTCTATGGTGTGAAATCTGACCCTAGGCTAGTTATCTTGTTGATTGTCCCAAGTATGCTACCTTCACATTGAAACACTATGTTAGGATCATTCAATGCATAAAATTGATCTTGGAAAGCATTGTTGTTTAGTATAAGTTTTATAGTCTATGGGATATGTCTTATTGGATCACCTCTTTAGTGTAGTTTCCATTTTATGCAAGCTTCTAACAATTTTCATAAACAAGCATTAGATTAGGTGATTGGCACTTAAAAAAATATAGGGATCTAGCCCTCTCAATCCTAGAGGTTCATCTCTCTTACAAGTTCCCACAACTTGAGAGATGATTCAATGTTTCATAAAATTTTAGGAGCTTGAATAGAGTGTCTTAGGGTGCACAATTTGATGATAATAGAACCCAATGTAGACACCAAAATTGTGTCTACTCCTTAGTCGACTCCCCCCTGGTCCCCTTGGTCCACTTCTAACACATTCCTAACCCACACACTTATTAATTTAAAATAATAACTTATTTTAAATTAATAACACCTCCCTTGACACCTCATCCATGACACCTCACCCTTGGACACACCCCACCTTGGATACCTCCCCTTGGATGCCTCCCATCACCCTATGACCTATTCCAACTTCCCCCCACTAATCCTCACGTCTATTAAACCCACCTTTGACCATTTTACCACGACCACTGAACCCGACAGATGGAGGAATAGGAAAAAGGCTAAAAATAGCCTTTTTCCCATCTTCTAGCCACTGATGTCGATTACTAGTCAACTGATGCCGGTGGGATTGCCGATGTTGGTCACTTAAAACAACCTGAAGGCAAATTCTCTTCCCTTTGGGATGCTGAATCACAACCCTGAATGCTAATTCTCTGGCTCCTGGTATTCAACCTTTCTCTCTCTCTCTCTCAGATGCACACCAAGCATCACAAGCTATAGGAACTCTGCATCAGTCACTCCACCCCTGATTGAAACATTACAGGAAGTCTTCTACATCACCAGCATCAATAACAGGTCTTTTACACTCCTAGTTCTCTGCTAAGGAGCTAAGTATTCTTCTGTTATGTCATTTTAGTAGCTTAGAATGTATTTAGTTTCTTCTTACTCCTTCTAAGTATTATCAACCAGACCTGACTTTCAACCAGACCACCCCTAACTCTCTTCCCAAAAAGGCTAAGAGGCCTTTCCCATATCTTTCCCTCTTTTGAAAACATATCCTCTGCTTTTGCCCCTCCTAAGACCTTATCTACTGTCTTACCATCCTACACAGACTCAGACTCCTTCCAGACCCCTCTGTCGACTAGAGACTCATCCAGAACCCATCCAAGGCCATTGCCCTGACTGACATCGACCATTTCCCCTACCGATGTCAGCAGACTAACCGACATTGACAACCTTAACCAACTGATGATGGCAGAACAACCGACATCGATGACTATGGTAGACTGACTGCAAAGAAATAGGTACACATTATCTAATTTCCTCTTTGCTAGTCATTTGTCATTTCTTTATTTCTGACACTTTTACTTATAAACACTAGACTGTCATCCCTCAAGGAAGTCTTTGCGCTTCTGGGACCAGGCTTTGCTTGGCAGTCCACCTTACATCTATCTAACAATCTCTTTGTTTAAGTCTTTCTCTCTACAAGTGTCATCCTCCACAGCTAAAGAGGAGTCCCTATAACATCTAGATAATGGTGTGCAAACTTCATCCATGTATGTACAAACCCCTGACCATTTATCTCTTAGTTTCTTACTTCCTTTGAATGTAGAAAAGTGAAAAATAGTTTGAAACACCCAATCTTAGTATTATTCCTTTCAATCTAAATCCTAATACTATGCTATCCAAAGCCCAGATGACTCATCCCAATGTTGAAAAGCCTTATAGTCTATCACACCAACTGAGCAAAACCCCTATGCAGATTTCCATTTTAGATCTCTTGCAAACATTTAAAGTCCATAGTACTATTTTGAATAGCCTTTTAAAAAAATCAACTATTACCAAAGATATAAATCTTGAATAGTTCCAATTAATAGTTAGACACTTGCCTTCATTTTGATAGCTCATGTTTGATAAAAAAACATGTCCACCCTAGGTCCGAACCATAACAACCCACTATTTTTTGAGGTAATCATTTAAAACCATATGATCAAGTGGGTTCTTATAGGCAATGGTTCTAGGATAAACATAATATCCATCAAATTGGTGTAGATATTGGGTTACATTTTAAAGGACATCTAGTAAAAGATGATTACAATAAAGGCTTATAATAATTCTGAAAGGGAGTCATCTAGTACCATTCATTTGCTGATCATTATTGGGTCTATTTCCCACCACACATTACTTCATATTATGGACATTGAGCTACCTTATAACATACTTCTAGGTCATCCATGGGTCCATGAAGTGAAATCCATTTCATACACCTTGCATAAGTGACTTAAGTTTCCCTTTGATGGGATCGAGGTTACTATTCCTATCGATCAATAACTTATCAGTATTGCAAACATTTAGAGGCTAAGTTTTTTAATTATAACTATTATCCAAGTTCTAAATTTTTTTCAAATAAGAGTAAATAAATAGTTTCAAATCCATCTCCACCCATTTATATCAACCCTAGTGACTTGGATTCCACTTGATTTGATCCATTTCCCATAGTTCTTGTAAACTAGGTTATGATACAAGACATGGGCATTTCAATGTACCATCTCAAAGATGCCTTCTATATTGAAAATTTGTTGAAGTCTCCTAAAACATTTGGTAAGATAAAACCTTCTAAGCACCCAAAAATACCCAATTTGATCTAGTAATAGAATAAATTTCAATAGAAACCACTTGTGGTATTTATATCAAGTACTTTGCCAAAACAAGATTGAGAGGATTTCATATAAGGAGACTGGTTATATTCTAATAACATTGCTGATTTATTTTAGAATCCAAAATATCCTATCCCTAATCAGATCATGGATCTTCTAGATTATATAATAAGTGGCTTTGGCCCATTAGTGTAAGGAATCTTGGATCCTTTATCATCTAGAGTACTTAAATTAAATCATGGTCTCAAATTTATACTCCTTGTGGATGACCTCATGAATTTTGATAGTGATTCTTCTAAATCAACTAGCAAAAAGACTCTTAATAGTGATGTAGCATCTCATTATATCCTTTTCAATGATTTAATTGATCAAAATTCCATAATTACCATAACACCCCATTATCCTATTGGAGCTTCCCTTATTGAATTAAGAACCCATTTCACTATTGTATATACCCTTATTGAAGTAGAACCTTATTATTCCTTATGATTTTATCATCTCAAACTCACTGATTGGGACTAATTTTTTTTGTTCATACACCTCAATGAGTTTTAGAATGAAGAATCAATTGTAGAATACATGGGACTAAGAGATGGATTGCTCACTGGTGATCACAAACAATGCTTTGATTTTTCATTAGATCTTTCTTCTTATTTTGGAGAGAAATCAAAATTTATTGGTCATAAAAATGATAAAAACATTGAGATATTTAGGTGAAAACCTCTTTGAGGTGCTTGTTGGTCAGGGAAAAAGCAATTGAAAAGACAAGCCCTCGAGTGAAAACCTATTTTAGGCACTCTTGGATGGGAAAGTTTTATTAACCCCTAAGGATGTAGAAGGTCCATCAAGTCCTAGATCTATAGCTAGTATAAGCATATCTTTAAAACTAGAACAAGTGTTTGAGAATCTTGCTCTTGAGTTTCTAAAGTTTTTTTACTACTTGGACATTACTTAAGATGATTCATCATACTATCCAGAGCTTTGGGAGGAACAACAAGAAATAGTAGTAGAATATGATGATCATGATCACATCTTACCTACAATTATTGAAGATGGATCCACACTTTTTGTAAAGAACATAGTTAAAGTAAACTTGGGAACATATGATGATCCCAAAATTATTTATCTTGGAGCTTCCCTTACTAAAATAGAATGTGAACACATTATATCCATTTTGATGAATTTCATTGATATTTTTGCATGGACATATTTAGACATGTTAGAATTATACCCTCACTTGTTAGTGCATCAACTTGTTATTCATCTAGATGCCAAAATAGTTAAATAGAAATTAAGAAAGATGAATCCATGTATTGACCTCTTGGTAAAAGCTAAATTGGAAAAATTGTTATGAGTAGGTTTCATCAGACTGTTAGACTATTCTGAATGGATATCAAACATAGTTCCAGTCAGCAAGAATCCATAGGGTATATGTCTTTGTATATATTTTAGAGATATCAAAAAAGCATGTCATAAAGATGATTTTACTCTCCCAAACATTGACATGATCATTAACTCCACTACTGGGTATGCGATTTAGTCCCTCATGGATGGATTTTTTAGATATAATCAGATCAAAATAGTCTAAGAAGATCAACACAAGACTATGTTCACCACTCTATGGGAACATTCTATTGCCAAGTCATGCCATTTGGCTTGAAGAATGTTGGAGCCACATATTAGTGTGAAATGACCATCATCTTCCATGACATGATGCATGATATTTTTGAGGACTACGTTGATGACATACTAGAAAAATAAAGAACATGTGATGGACATCTTGGCATTCTACAGAGAGTCTTTGAGAGGCTTCTTAAATACAAAGTCCACCTGAATCCTAATAAGTGTGTCTTTGGAGTCACTTCAGGGAAATTAATAGATTTCATTGTATCACAAAGAAGGATATAAATTGACCTTTCTAAGGTTAAGTTTGTTGTTGAAATGCCTCCACCTTCAAATCTTAAACAACTCTGAAGCCTATAAGGAAAGATACAATCAAAACATGGGTTTATCTCTTTATTGGTTGATATGTGCGACCTATTTACCCATTTATTGAAGAAATGGATAAAATTTTAATGGGATGAAGAATGTCAGTTAGGGTTAATAAGGATTAAGACATATTTGGCCAACCTGTTAGTTTTGAGATTGCCAACACCTAGATAACCACTATTTCTTTAAATATCAGTGACTGAGCATGCATTGGGGGAAATTTTGGCCCAACATGATGATCAAGGTAAAGAAAAATAAGTATATTATTTAAGCCTCAAACTAGTTTATTATGAACACAATTATACACCTATTGATAAGGCATGTTTAGCTCTAGTTTTTGCTTCCTAAAAGTTATGACATTATATGCTAAAAAATAAAATAATTGTCATCGCTAAGGTAGATCCTATTAAGTTTTTATCATCCAAAGTAGCTTTCATAGGACACATGGATCAATGGGGCATGATCCTTAGTGAACTTGACGTTGATTATCAAAATTAAAAATCTATCAAGGGGCAAATGTTTGCTGATCAACTTGTAGAAGCCCCTATTATAGACACTTAACCACTCATATTAAAATTTCTAGATGATTATATCATGATAGATGAATAAGTGTAGCATGAAACTAAATAGTAAAAGATATATTTTGATGGTTCCTTCATGTCTTATAGATTTGGAGTTGGCATATTGTTAATTACACTACAAAGGGATTTGATTCCCCAAGCATTTCACATTAATTTTCATTACACCAATAATATGGTTGAGTATGAGGCACTTATTTTAGGACTTTATCTTGTTAAATAGTGGGATATTCTTCACTTAATGGTCTATGGTGATTCCCAATTGATCATCAATCAAACCACTAATTAGTATCAAACTAGAGATGATAAACTTGTAACCTACAATAAAAATGTGGATAATCTCAAGCTTTATTTTAAATATCTATAGTTTAAACAAGTGTCAAGGGAAAACAAAAGATCTACCAATGCAATGGAAATAATTAGGTATATAATATATATTTATGGTAGTTCTAAATATTATCAATTCATGATTAAATTTTTTTTTTTAGCCTACACATATTATGATAGATTTAGAAAGGGTATGCACCATTGTTGTTTCCAATCCCCCACCTAAACTGCCTTGGTATCAAGACTATTATAATTAATTTCATGATCATGTTTTTACACTTGACATATCTAGTAACCAATAAAAACTAATCCTACATTGTTTAGCCCATTATACCATCATTGAAAACATGCTTTATCATAAAGGCTATGATGAAATTCTACTTCATTGTTTATCTTCAAGAAAATCTAAGTTAACGCTTAAGGTGGTTCATAAAAGAATGTGTGGGGCCCATACCAATGGTGTAGTCTTAGCTAAAAATCTCCTTAAAACATGCTATTAGTGGCCAAAAATGGAGACAAATGGTTGAAATTATGTGAGAAAGTGTGTTCCTTAGTAGCAATATGGAAATTTGATACATGCACATTCTTTACCACTACAACTGATCACAACACCATGGCCATTTTCTACTTGGGGCCTCGATCTCATTAGGAAAATAAACCCTACATATTTATATGGCCATAAACACATTTTAAATGCTATCGAGTATTTTAATAAGTAGATTGAGGCCATTATTTTTAGTTATGTCATCAAGAAGTAGATAGCCAAATTTATTCATTACCATATCATCTATCGATATGGCATCCTAATATGAATTATATCTGAAAATGGAGGATCTTTTATAAATAAAAAAGTAATAGAAATTTGTGTAAATTTCAAAATTCAAGCATAAGAAATCCACACCATATACCCTGTAAGGTGAAAAACAAGCCAAGGTGTCAAATAAGACCATTGTAGCTATTTTAAAGAAGATTGTAAATGATGCTAGCCATAATTATCACTTACAAATCTTTCCTACCATTTGGGCCTATTGAAATAGTCATCGAACCCCTAAAAATCCACTCTATACTCCATTGTTTAAGGCATAGAAGATATTGTCCCAATCGAGATTGATTTGAAATCATTGTGATTTTATTTGGAGTATATTGAAGATGATAGAGAATAAAAAGTCTCAATGTTGAAAGAACTAGAAATTATTGATGGTAAGCATTTAGATTCCCTAGAAAACTTGCAAGCTTATCAGAACAAGTTGTGGAGAAGGTACAATAAGTGAATTCTCCCTTAGGAGTTTGAGATTGGTGATTTGGTCTTAAAATAGAATTAAAAGAACACAAATGTTGAATGTAATAAAAAAGTAAGTTCTAACCTAATTGGTTGGGACCATATGCTATCACGATGAACTATGGATCAAGGATATATCGACTGGCTATGATGAATGGTGAAGAACTTATAGAGCCCATGAATATTTTGAAGATTAAGAGGTTCTATGCTTGATAGCTTCAAACCATTTTCTACAATACCCCTTACTTAGGGGTAACTTGTGCTAAATTATTTTATCCTACCTTTATATCTTAGACCATCCTATCATAAACCATATTCTTTGTTTTGTCCTACCTTGGACCATTCTTTAGAGAACCATATTACTTTCATGACTCTAGATATTGAAGGCTTTTAAATTGTTGGCACTCTAAAAACATTTTATCCCACCCTAGACTATCCTCTTTTGGACCATATTCATTCTATACCATCCTTTTGGACCCCATTCATTCTAGACCATTCTCTTTGAGAACCATAATATTTTTATGTCTTGGGTAGTTGTAACTCAAACATTTTTATCCCTTTACTAATTATGATCTTGATTATGATTGATAGGCATTATGAACACAATCGATGCTAGTTATACATAACAGATCAATAGGAATATTCTTTTATAAATTCTTATATAAAGAAGTGAACATAGATACCGTAGCATGTGGTTTTTTCCTACTACATGACTCTTTAGATTTTATGTTATGATACATATTATTCTATTTATATTGTTACTATTTGGTAGGTATTATTTCCTTGATAGGATACTTTCTCTCACCAATTTGAAAGCATGTGTCATTTCAGCTAGCTTCATCTCTTATTAGAGCTCCTAGTTAGTTCCTTGAGCCATTGTTTATATCCACATGGGCCATTGCAGATAGCTTAGCTATTATTGTAACTTTTACTTTTTGATGAACATATCCTTGATTAGATGATTCCCACTTTGTACATATTTTATCCTAAAAACACAAAAAAAATTAGAAAACAATCCACAAAAATAACATAAACATTATCTTAGGCTTGTGTATATTTTTATCCCTATACTCTTACCATTTTTCAAGTAATTGTCTCACACTCTTGCCATTTTTCAAGTAATCTTGTCCCATTGACTTGCCATTTTAAAATACCATTCTCATTTGTCTTATCTTCCCTTTTCTTCTACAACATTAATCATGTTTTCTGGTCATTTCCTTTTTCTTTTATCCCACTTCCTAGGAGAACTGCATTTGGCCTAAATTTCATGTTGGACTATGCATCCATAGAACTATGTAGGAAACATCC
This sequence comes from Torreya grandis, assembly GCA_037957365.1. Taxonomy (NCBI): domain Eukaryota; kingdom Viridiplantae; phylum Streptophyta; class Pinopsida; order Cupressales; family Taxaceae; genus Torreya; species Torreya grandis. The sequence goes on from JARHVA010001579.1 coordinate 1,411,861, forward strand.
ATATGTCTTGTACATCTAGAGTCAGATCGACCACCCCCTTCCTTTTATTCTCTTCCCCCTTTTCTTCTACATTATTTCCCTATTATTGAGAGATAACTTTGTGTCCTTATTCCTATTACGCTATTGTAGAAAGTAATGCCTATAATACACATGCATGAACAATTATTTTTAAATTCCACTAGCTTGGTTTTTGTTTGTGTGTTTATTTAATTTTTATTGGTGTTTTATTTTGATTTCTTATCTCTTCATTTTATTTCTATCCTTTGGTTGTTTCTTCTTGTTTCTTCCTAGTCTTTTGTTTTCCTATTTGGTCTTTTGTTTTGTTTTGTTTTCCAAGTACATCTTAATGGTCAACATGAATCTTTATTATTTATATCTTGATATCATGTTATTAAGGTGGTCTTGCTTGTTTTTTATACATTATTGTTCCTACTTGAATCTTGATTTTTCATATCTTGATTTTTAAGTTAGGTTCATTTATGTTTTGTTTTTATCTTTGTCTTTTCTTTTTGTTTAAATGTCAATAGCTGTAACTTTGGTCTTGGTTATTTTTTACCATTATACTTATCTATATGTATCCATATTTGTATTGTCTTCATGCAATTAAAATGCACAAAATTTTTACATTATTCATACTTATTATGCCTACTTTCATTTTTCTATAACAAACACTTTGTGCTTTGAATTCAAGTCTTACTGTCAATACAACTCTAATGAATAACTCTCAAGATCACCATGGATAACATAGGCTCAATAGGTTTAACACTCTGACTCTATACTTAGACGTGCATCTCTTGGCATACATCATGAGTCTGATCAAATAATTGGTCAATTTTCATCATGCCTCATTCCATTCTCTCCTGATTATGGGTAAAATACATTGGCATGAGTTCCATTTGGACTTATGTTGGAAATGCTTGGATACATGACATATCTCAGGTTAGTTTGGTTATCTTCACTTTTCTTTTCATTTCTTTCATCACTTTGTGCATTCGTGTATGCATGATTTTTTGTGGCTTTTGTAGGAATTCCACCATCACATCTATGTTTTTGCCCACTCATATTTAATATATATATAATAGGTTATCTCCTTGAGATATTACTTGCCAATTATCCCATGTTAGGGCACAAAAATTGAACCAGTTCATAAATCTAAATCAACCCTATAGGGGCAAATTGTTTATCACATGATCATATTTGATATAATGGAGTGAATTATTATTTATTATATCTTTGGATCCAACATTATAATTTTTATTTTAATTCCAAGATATGTGGAATTTTTCTTTTATTTTTGAAATATTTTAGTGTGCACCTTGTCTCATGCTTGATCAATTTTGAAGCATGCAACTTACACCCTAAATTTGGGTGTGTTCAAAGTGTGTCACTTCTATTTTTGGATTGTATTCTTTCCATTCCCCCCATCATTAGGGCCCATTATAACTCTCATTATATTTTTATCATTGATGGAATCAATTTATGAAAGTGTTATCTCATTTGGATTTAATCTGATCCATGGGTTAGTCTCTCACTTTTTCTCTCTTTTTGAGAGTCCATCCTTCTCTTTCATCATAGTATGTCCTCTCGAGGAGGAATCATGGGTAATTTCCAACTTCTTTTCAACAACTCTTTTCTTTGAAAAGATGTTTCTTCACCTAAATGTCTTTCTACACCTTTTCAAATAGGGGCAAAATATAGACATCCAATTCCTAACACCATTTGTGTTGAAATTGTCAATATTAATTGAATGGTACTCAAATGAATAATTTAGGCCAAAATCACCTAAATACACTAATGGTTCAAGATTATCATATACAAGTGATAATTTAGGCTAATGTATCCCTAAATGGGGAAATGAAGTTTATGTGATTCCTAACTTTGATCAAATCATTTTGAGTCAAAATGATGATTTTGTATTTTGGTCCTTTGGATCAGTCTTTTATTCTAATTCATAAGCACACATCACATGCCTATGTTATTTTGTGTTAGCAACATCCTAAATGGGATCACATTCTATACACAAATAACATCACATTCTAATCCCTCTAGACTCAAATTACAACATAATAATATGACATTCTGACCAGTTTGATTAATTATGCACCAATTTCTAAATAATTACATTAAAATTGATTACCCTTAGGTAAATTAAACCAAATTATGAGCTTAAGTAATAATTCCATGGAAAAAATTAAATATTTATTTATTAGAAATTGATTCTTAATATCTACATCACCTAATGACATGATCAATGGGGTGGCATCCATAAGCCATAAATGAAATAAATATTAGGTTTATGGGCATCATATCTCATTAATGTCACTTCCTTATAAATATTTATGAGGATATTTATGGATTAATTATATAATATTAGATTAATTTATGGCCACACATCTTCATCTTGAGATGGACAGTCATGGTTGATCATGATCAAATCCAAAACCCTATAAATAGAAGGGCCAAAACCACTTTCATTAAGATTAAATTATGTAAAATTATAATGCAAGATTATCTCCAAAAGTCATTTATGTAGTTTTATAAATACTTTATTTTCAATAGGATAGTTTCATTTGATAGGAATATTAGTGATTTCATATCATGAGCCTAAATTATGCATGGTGATATTAAGATGATGGATGAGCTTGGCATCCATTGTTGACAAATATAAGAACACCAAATCAAGGTGAGAAACATGCTTGGATCCACTTTTGGATGGTGGAACACTTTTGGGAAGGTAATAAGTATATGTGTTTTGTTTCAATTACTTATTATTATCATTTTCAAACCTCATTGAATAGGTTGGCCTATATTGTTATTTATTTATGCATTCTTTATGTTTTTCATGACTAATGCTTGAACTAATCTTCTTTTTAATCCATATCTACACTTACTTTACACACATTGCATGATTCACACATAATCCAATACATAAGGGATACATAAATGAGTCTAAGGTTCTCTTCTAGAGTATTGGATATGTAGGCAACTCACTTTGAAAATGGGGTCATTGCAGGTTATCTCAACATTGTGTGCCCACTAACTCATTTATAATCAAGGTAAAATTAAAGATAGAAAGATAGGGTTTTAACATTTTAATAGGAATGATAGTCCATGAACTCTACATGAATTAACCATAATGAAGGTGAATCCAAACTCATAAGCATCTAGGTGGTCACATTTTATTTTAGCTAATATTATATATAATACACTAATGTTAAACATAGATATTAGTGTCAATGAAATAGTCTCATATTGACACAATTATCTATAGATCCAATCACACCAAATCTAAAATATGAAAACTATTCAAATTTTTTTCTACCTACTTTTAGCTTGTACCAGATCTATATTTGCATTAACATTAGATCTAAATAAGTACATAAATTCTTTATCATTTATATATCTAACATAGTTATATTTTATATTATATCTTATCTTAGTTTAATAATTCAACATATGGTACTATTATAGCATAGAGTTTCACCCTTGTGGGAGTGTTTTCTAGGCTCTCTCACTTGCAACTACAATATTGGAACAACCTTAGGCTATGGGTATCTTGTAGTGAGGTTGAACCTCTAGGATTTTTAATGAGGCTAACTTCTCAGAAGCTTTAATTTGGCTTGTTTCCCATGCTATAATCTACTAATAACTAAGAAAAAGGGAGGGAGAGATAACATGAAAGGGGAACCTAAGCTAAGGATGGTGATGCACCAAAAATGAAATGATCCACTTCAACATGGGAGCCTTAATGACTATTAATGAATTAAAACAAGATATAGATTAATATAATCCTATCTCAAGGCCACAATCATAATCATTTTGTGTGGAGGTCAAAGGGAAACCCTACAATTTGAAGGACATAAGGAAATCGGTCTGTATGAGTCATTACAAGATCATGACACTTCAAGAAGGCATCAATGTCTGACACTTCACACAACCTACAAGGAAACAAAAGAATTAAATAAAGATACATGGATAATTTATAGATGATGAAAAGGAATGTACATCTACAAATTAAAACTCTAATAATGTACATTTGTCTTCAAACTAGAATCAAAAAATTCATCTTATTTCTTTAAGAGAGTATTACAAGGAAATTTTTATAGAGTGACTCTATCACCAGTCGAGGGATATATTTTTTTGCTAAAAATATTCTATATATAGTAGAAAGGGATGAGAGAAGAGGGGGATTTCATGAGAAAATGGAGAGGGGGGTCATAAATGGCTACAATCACCACTATTGTCCTTGAGCTCTTTTGCATTCAAAGCATGCAATTTCCTTGATCATGAGGTGAACCACCTAAGATATCTATAAATATCCTTGAGCCCCTCATGCATTCAAGTCTCCCATTTTTAGAGCTAAGAGAGCTATATCATGGGTAGTTGAATATCTCCACCAAGTGTGAATGATTTGATCTTTGCATTAAAAACTTGGCATGATCCCTCACTTTGCATGTCCTGCATGTATAAGGATGAAATTCCCATATCTTTGAATCTAGACCAAGCCATGATACTTCTATATTAGGTGGTTGTTTATTGGAGATGATGGCCATATTGAAGGATAATGACCTCTCCATTAATTGCATATACCAACTCCTACTTTGAAACCTAGACCAAATATTTCCTATAGATGGAAAACAATCTAAGGACATTGGTTTTCCTCTATCCATTTATGTTGATGTAATTCTATATATTTCATAGCTTATTTTTATATTTATTAGGTCTAAAAGGATTATTTTTTCCTCCATAAAGCCTTATTGGTAACACTTGGCCCTTTTAATGCATCTAGTCCAACTCAAGTCTGATTGAGCTCCTTATGTCTCCCTTACCATTATATTTAATTCTTTGCTCTAAATCATTGGTCTACGTAGTCCCACTACCCTTTAATATTTCCCTCACTCCATTGATTTTTTGAACTTGGAATCCTATGAATTGTTGATCTCTTTGCTAGTTGAATGTGCTTATGCCACTTGTCCTCGACTAAATAGCCTTTTGGATTTACTTACCATTAACCTAATCTCACTCGGTTGGATCTAATCTAGGCCAATTCCTATGAAATTTTTCTTTCTTTAAGGCTCATTGTGCTCAGACTTATTCCTTATGCAATTTCTCATGGACACTTTATCAAAAAGAAATCATGTCTTTGGATTTTTTCTTTCAGACAATTTTCTTGAAACAATTTCCTCTAGCCCCCTTTTTTTTTTGGATTTTTCATCAACTTCTTTGGCTTTTTTGAAATGTCCCCTCAAAAATCTTGAAAACATCCTTCCCAAAAGGAAAGAACCCTTCATGTTTTGCTAAGTGCCTTATTTTCCTTGAGAAGTGCCCTTCCTAAAAGAAATATACCCTTTGGCATTTTTGAAAAGTACCTTTTAAAAAGGAAAGTATCTCTTAGTATTCTTGAAAATGCCCTTTAGCATCTAAGAAATGGCCCTTCAATTTTTTTTTGTTTCAGCACTTCTTCTTGAAGGAATTTCTTCCTTTAGAATTTTTTCCTTCAGATTTTTATCAAATACCATTCAGTTATGTTCTTGGGCATTTTTATAAAAAAGTACCTTTGAAATTCTTGCTAAGTGATTTTTGGAAGAAATGTAAGTGCCTTGGCTTATGTAAAATTCCCTTTGGCTTTGGAAAAAGTCTTTTCCTTCAGGACAAAAGTTCTAAAAGAAATATACATATGGAAAAATTATCTCAGATAATTTTCCCAAAGGAAAACTATTCTTTAGAAAATTCCTTTGGGATTTTTGAAAAGAAACCTTCTTGAAAGGAACATACTCTTTGGATTTTTGAAGTTGACCATTGGATCTTTAAAAAGAACCTTCTTGAAAGGAAAATGGACCTTCAAAATTTTGAGAAATCCTTTTTCAAAGGGAAAGGATCCTTCAAGTTTTTGAAATGGACTCTTTTGCTGAGAAAAGTGCCCTTTAGCTTTCTGAAAAGGACCATTCATTCAAAAAAAATACCTTCAAGGATTTGAAAAATACCCTTTTACGAAGGGAAAGTACCCTTTTGGAACTTTGTAAATGAACCCTTTTCCCTTAGAAAAGATATTTTTCAAAATTTATAAGTGTCATTTCCTTTGGGGAATTAAAAAGTACCTTTCAAAAATGTTTCAAAAAAAAGTATGAAACAATTTATTTCACTTAGTCTCCATACAAAGTCTGAAAGAATGAACAAGTAAAGACATATCCGAATAAGAGATTTTACATTTATCCCTTTTAGTCTATGGGATCTTCTAGGTTTGTGCTTAAACCTATGAAGGCTTGATTTTGTGAAGGTTGGGAAACTATGAATACTTACTCAGACCCTTCATCTTTACCATGTTGAGCCTAATTCAAATCCTTGGTATGTGGGCCAAAAAATGGCCAACATTTTTGGTGATTCATAGGGAAGCATGCCTGATATGCTTGAGAAACTAGCTCATTTACGTCATCTGATCCATTGGGCACAGAGTCACTACTTTCTTTGACAAGTTTGACTGTATCTAGAAACTCCCCTTAAAGAAATAAGGACAATAATAACAAAACAAACACTATGCCAAAGGCACTTATGGAAGGGAAACATACAACTAAAAAGGGATGTGCACAACGCACTTAGAAGAAAACATGATAAAATTATACAAAAAGTAAAATATATATAATGGTTGAAAATTCTTCTAATATCAAGGATCTAGATGAATCCCATTGACTAGGATGGGTAGTACCTGTCCATCTAGTTAGGCCAGCTGAAAAGCATTATGTTGTTTTCATTTATGGATCAAATAAGGACCACTCCACAAGCTATCAAATTTGGTATGGTTTCCTAGCTTAGACTTATTTGAATCCCACATGAGGACTAGATCCCCTTCTTTGAATCCACTTGTTATGGATTTCTTGTCAAAAGACTTCTTGGCTTGAGCTTGATGTGACTCTAGTGTTTTCATTATAAGGTCTTTTTTCTTTTCAAGCTCTATGAGTTCTACCAGTTTTACATTCATGGGATCATCTTCTATTAAATCTACTTGATGGGTTAGTTCTAATGTAGGTAGCTCAAGAGAGATGGGTAACTTGGCCTTCCTTCCATATAATAAGACATATGGAAAATTTCCAATGGTAGCCTTAGGAGTCACCCTATCAGCCCACAAGGTTTCTTTATCTTTGTGTGCTATGTCCTCTAATTCTCTTCCATAGTTCTCCTGATGATTATTAGAAACTTTTTATTTATGGACTCAACCAATCCATTTCCTTGAGGATAATAGTTGGAAGAGGAGCTAAGGTAGACTCCCATTTTGACATCCCATCTACTCATTTTCAAACCTAGGAATGTTAATGCATTATCAAAAATGATAGTGGATGGAGCACCAAACCTCATCACAATGTTATCATAAAAGTCTAAGACTCCACCTTCATTAGCTTTTTTGAATGCAATGGCTTCCACAAACTTGGTGAAGTATTTAGTTGTAGTAAGCACCCATCTATGCCTTATAATTGATAGAGGGTTGATAATTCCTATGAAATCTAGCCCCCATTTCATGAAGGGTTTCTCTACCTAAATTGGGTTGAGAGGAAGGGCTACCAATCTTTGCTTACCCATGAATAAATCACACTTTTGACACTTTCTTACCCATACATATGCATCCTTAAAAATTTTGGGCTAATAATAACTAGCTCTCATCACTTTATCCACTATAGTCCTTGGAGCAAAATGGACTCCTACAGGCCCATCATGGAATTGCTTCAATAGCCTTGTCACTTGGTCATCATATATGCACCTTAATAACACTCCATTGAGGTATTTTCTAAATAAAACCCCATCAAATAATGCATAAGGTATGGAATAAATTCTAAAATACCTTATCTTTCCCCTATCCATACCTTGTGGGCACTCACCTGTTATCCAGAAACATGTCATATCTTGGAGCCAACTAATGTGAGGTAGAGGTGTAACTATCTGTGAGTTATCTTGTGTTACCAAGATAACCTTTTTTCTTCATCAAGGTCAACAACCATATGCTCACATAAGCCTTTTCCTCTCACTAGCTTAGTGACCTTGATCTCTATGTCATACTCTATGACCTTATTAATCCAACTAACTCTCTTTTCATTTAAGTCTTTGTTAAGAATGAAGTCTCTCACTCTAGGATGAGACACCATAAGATAGATTTTTCTATTGGAGAGCATTGGCCTAAACTTTTTAAGGTTTCTTACCACTATAAGGACTTCTTTTTTTTATGAAAGTATACCTTTCCTCATACCCCTCAAGCCCCTAACTAATTTTTTTTATTGGATGCTCAAGTCCACCATTATTTTGCATTAACATAGTTGATATATTGTCAATATTGGCAAAGGCATATAATATGAAATCTCTTGAGAAATCAGGATTCATGAGTGTGGTTGCTTGGGAAATGGCTTCCTTGATATCCTCAAATGTTGATTTACCTTCATTTAACCAAGTGAAAAATTGGTTCTTCTTTAACATGGTAGTGATGGGTTTGACCATGTTTGAAAAACTAGGTATAAACCTTCTCACAAATTCTATTTTCCCAAGGAAACTTTGGAGTCCCTTCTTATGCTTAGGTAAGGATAAGGCCAAGATGGCACTTATTCTATCAAGAAAAATATATAATCCCTATTTTGAGACAATATGTCCCAAGATTTTACCCTCATGGACAATAAACACACATTTTTTGGGATTCAAAGAGATCCCAAATTCCTTGCATCTTTCAAAGATCAATCTCAGGTGATCTAAGTGATCACTAGCCCTCTTGGAAAAAATTATTGTCATCTAAGTAGATAAGCACCATTTGATTTAGCAATCCTTGGAAGGCCATGTCCATTTCTCTTTGAAAAGTGGCCCTAGAATTTGATAGGGAAAAAGGCATCTTCTGATAAGCATATGTACACCATTTTGTGGTGAAGGTAGTCTTGTATTGATCTTCTTCTCTTACCAACACCTGGTTGTATCCTGAGTACCCATCCAAAAGAGAAGTATTTTGAGCCAACAACCATTTTAAGGAGTTGTTACATGGATGGTAAGGGGTAGTGATCTTTCAAAGAGACCCTATTCAATTCTCTGAAGTCAACACACAATCAAATATCACCATTCTTCTTTCTTACATGTACCAAATTAGCTATCAATGAGGAGTGTTTGATGGGAAAAATGATATTGGATTTAATAAATTTGGTCAATTATTTCCTCATTATCTCTTCAATTTTTGGATTGACAGGTCTTTGTTTCTACCTTACAAGCTTAGCATTGGCTTCTAGTTCTATAGTGTGTTGGGATAACTTAGGATCAAACCCTCTCAGATCACTATATTCCCAAGCAAAGATGTCTGAATATACCTTATAAATTTTAATGAAATCATGCCTTTCTACCTTATTTCTTACCTTCCCAAGCTTAAGGAGATTATCCTTGAAAATAAGGACTCTTTCATAGTTCTCCCCATTAGTTGAAATCACTGCCTTATCTTTCCTCATTTGGTCTTCCTCATGGAAAATAATTTCAAGGGTGACCAACCCTTTAGGAAGTTTTTTAGACCTTAGTTAAATAATTTTATCCTCATAATGATGTTAAAATTTACCTTGGTTCATTAAGGAAAACACTACCTCCTACTACAAGAAACAAGCAATCTATTGATCACTATCAAAGACCTGTCAATGAGCCTCATTATCTAGCATTGATGGTCTTACTACTACTTTAACATGTGGTTATACTTTGGGATTATTCAACTCATTTGGTATATCAAATTGAGCCCCCATAACTACCAACCTATCAGCATGTTGATTTTTATTCCTTAACACTGATTAGATGTTGAAGGCCTCAAAGTCTTCAAGCATATCCCACACTCTATGTTTGTAGGATTTCATCAAAGGATTATTTATGATGTTTTGGCCTCTAACTTGATGCACTATCAAATAACTATCTCCATATAATTGTAACTACTTGATTCCCCTCTTACTAGCCCACTAAAGGCCATGGATTAAGCCTTCATATTATATTATGTTGGAAGAGCAATTGAAATAGAACCTATAAGAAGAGAAATACTTATCATCTGAAGGGGGAACCGACATTTCCCCTATGCTTACTCCATTTTTCTCCTTGAACCATAAAATAATAACTTCCAAATACCATTAAGGTCTTCTTTAGGTCCAATGAGGTAAGGCATGAGTTGATTTTCTTCATGTAGAAAATAGAAACTCATATCTCTTCCTTCAACACCTTCCAAAGGGTTGAGAAATTTATTATCCCCATATAGCTCATCCAAGAATAAGTTTGTAATCTCCTTAAGATAAGTATTCAATTCTTGACCAGTTATAAATTCATCCTCATCAAGGATAATATAATTAAGGTTTATGTTATTTGGCTGATGGGGCTTAATGTGAAATTATGCTATAGGCTCAGCCTTGATTAATACTTTAATCCCATACCTTTTTCTAAATGACATATATGACCAATCTACTATGAAATAACCTCTTATATTTGATATGAATTATCTAGAAAGGCATAACACAAATAAATGAGTTACATTAAGGATCAACACATCCTAAAACACTAAGACAAGCATGAAAGGTCAAGCTGAGACCTATGATAATACCAACTGGTTTGGTGGAAGAAACATCAATCTACAAAACTTCCTTAGTATGTGGCTAATATTTAAGGTTTAGCTAATTAGCTATAAACTTTGGCATTACATAAAGTGTTAGCTTCAATGTCTACCAAGCAATTATGCACCATAGAATCACCAATGATTAACAAAATGTAGAATAGAGGAGGCTTGAGCACCTTACTTTATCCTTCTCCCATAGGACCTTGGGTTGCATTAATGAGGACCTTAATTTATTTGCTTAGTTTCTTACTTGTAGTCGTTATAACACCTACCTTAGATAAACCTTCCTAAAGGATATCCACTTGATTGGGCATGGAAAGGATGTCCCAAATTAGTACACTCACACTAGATTTCTTCATTTGTTCAAAAATGTTTATTGGCGGACCACTAACCTTTTCCTATGCTTTGGGGGCCACTACTATTGTTTGTTGAATTTATGAGTTTTGTGGATCAAAATGGGTCCTTTGATTTTGATTTTTAGGAGGTGTCATAACCTTTGGAGTGACAAAAGGCTCATTAATCTTAGGCAATGAAGGAGTAATGACAAGAGGTTCTTTGAATGTTCCCTAGTTGTCACTCACATTCCTTATTTTTAATCTCATATTAGCTACCACTAGAATGCATGCTTAGCTAGAACTAGCCTGTTGATTGAGTGCATAACACTCTTCATGCTCATAATTAACCATTGTAGCACCCAACTAGTTTGGTTCTTAATTAGGCCCCTAGCCTTGTTGAGACTCTTCTATTTTTATCATCATAGGTGTTTTTGTGTTCTAAGCCTTAAGAGCTTGATTATATCCATATCTAGCACACTATTGCCATTGATAATTGAAAGATTGATTGAACTTAGTATTAGGGATAATGGACTAATCAAAAGACTAATTCCAAGGCACTGTACCCTCACTTTGTTAAGCAATGTTGTTTTGAGTAGGGACCAAAGTATTAGAGGTGCTTGCATCATTTGGATTATAGTTATTTTATCTAGCATAGTTAAGCTATCCCTATCCTTGACCTTGCCCTTGGAAATTTTCTTTATAGGGTGGCCTATTTATTTGATAAGACTACTATTGAGGATGATATAGAGCTTGATAAGGTTAATTTAACTGATCTTTCTATCTCTTCATATTCACAAATTCATTTCCAAAGGATTGAAACATGCTCTTAAGCTCTTAGAAGTTTTTGTGTTCTTGGGAGTCACTAGATTGACTAGTTAACACCTTTCCTTAATTTGGTGTAGGTATGGCAATAAGTGTTATCATAAGGGGGAATGATAGAAAGGGGAGGAATATAAATAGGATGTGGTTGAATCTCAAGAAAAAAGGCATTGGTGGCCTAGGTGTAAGCTTTCCAGCTTGTATTATAATATTCTCGACTTTGATTGCCACCTCATAGGCATCTGGTAGTGTGTTTCCTCCCATAGACTGAATCATTATTGCAATATCAATATTAAGAGATTTTAGATAGTAAAGGAAATCATAGTTAGGAGTATGCCTAACAAAGACTAGAATTTTTTCCCATGTCTTTTGAAACCTAGTATTGAAATCCTACATAATCTTATGAGGAGCCCTATTGATTGTCATTAGTTGTTCATCAAGTGACAAGTGGCAGCTATTGTATTTAAAGCTCTTACACAATACATCACCCAATTGATTCCATGATGTGATGGATTTAGCAATAAGGTTTCTATATCAGTCTAGGGCTTTACCCTTGATAAATATGGTCAATACCCTAATAACTACATTTTCCTCACTGATGTTATGAATATTACAAAATTTGGCTATATCCTTGAGATGCTTAGAAGGGGTTGTAGATTAGTCTCCCATGAAATAAGGAACACTTTTAAGGGCTACCAATGGAATAGGATCATACTTATGGAGGTCTAAAGGAATCTAAGCATTGAAATCCATAAAAGGGAAAGCTTTAGGGGTTATCATGGTAGTGAAAGGACCCAATAAAGATATTCTTATAAAGGTAGATTTTGAAAATAGTTTAGGAGGAAAGTTTCCCACGTATGGGTGAGTGATAGAAAATCTTAACATTCTTTCTGAGTTTAAAGGTAATTCAACAAATTTAAAAGGAATAAATCTAGAAGCTAATCTTGTAGTCACCTTTAGCATGAAAGATAGTTACTGTTCTACCACCAGATTGCTGAGTGTTCTTCAGAGTCACTAGATACTAAAGATGAAAGCTATAACCACTAAAAATTGATCAAACCAACATAAAACTTGATAATATTATTTGAAAGAGGTCCCACTAGGTGTTCCAATATTTTTTTTAGTGTAGAGTTTCACCCTTGTGGGAGAGTTTTTAGGCTCTCTCACTCCCAACTACAATATTGGAACAACCTTAGGCTATGGGTATCTTGTAGTGAGATTGAACCTATAGGATTTTTAATGAGGCTATATACTTATATGCTTCACTTTGGCTTGTTTCCAATTCTAGAATATACTACTAACTAATAAAAAGGGAGGGAGAGATAACATGAAAGGGGAACCTAAGTTAAGGATGGTGATGCACCAAAGATGAAATGATCCACTTCAACTTGGGAGCCTTAATGACTACTAATGAATACAAATAAAACACAAACTAATCTAATCCCATCTCAAGGCTAAAAGCATAATTATTTTGTGTGGAGGTCAAAGTAAAACCCTACATTTTGAAGGACATAAGGAAATAGGTATGTATGAGACAATACAATATTGTGATACTTCAAGAAGGCACCGATGTCTAACAATTCAAATAACCTACAAGGAACCAAAATAATTAAAGAAAGATGCATGGAGAATTTATAGGTGATGAAAAGTGACATACATATACAAATTAAAACTCTAATAATGTACACTTGGCTTCAAACTAGAATAAACAAATTCATCTTATTTTTTTAAGAGTGTTACAAGGTGATTTTGACAAAGTAACTCTATCACCAGTTGAGGGATCTATTTTTTGGCTCAAAAGCCTCTATATATAGAAAAATGGGATGAGAGAAGAGGGGGATTTCATGAGAAAATGGAGTGGGGGGTCATAAATATCTATAACCACCACTATTATCCTTGAGTTCTTTTGTATTCAAAGCATGCAACTACCTTGATCATGAGATGAACCATGTAAGATCACCAAAAATCTCCTTGAGCCCCTCATTCATTCAATTCTCCCATTTTTTTAGCTAAGAGAGCTATGTCATGGGTAGCTATATGTCTCCACAAAGTTTGAATGATTTTATCCTTACATTAAAAATTTGGCATGCTCCCTCACTTTGCATGTCCTCCATGTATAAGGATGAAATACCCATATCTTTGAATCTAGACCGAGCTATGTTGCTTCTATATTGAGAAATTATTTGTTAGATATGATGGATATGTTGAAGGATGAGGGCATCTCCATTAATTGCATATACTAACTCCTACTTTGAAACCTAGACCATATCTTTCCTATAGATGGAAAACCAATCTAAGGGCATTAATTTTCCTATATCCATTTATGTTGATTTAATTCTATAGATTTCATAGATTTTTTATCTTTATTAGGTCTAAAAGGCCTATTTTTCCCTCCATAGAGACTTACTGGCAACACTTGGCCCTTTTAATGCATCTTCTCCAACTTGGGTCTTCTTGAGCTCCTTGCATCTCTCTTGCCATTAGATATGATGCTTTGTTCCACATCATTGATCTACCTAGTCCTACTACCCTTTAAGCTTTCCCTCACTTTGTTTATCTACTAAGCTTGGACTCCTCCAAACTATTGACCTCTTTGCTAGTTGAATATGCCTATGCCACTTATCCTTGACTAAATAACCTTTTAGATTTGCTAACCATTGACCTAATCTTAATTTGTTGGATATAATATAGGCCAATTCCCATTAACTTTTACTTTATTTCATGCTCATTGTGCTCAGATTTATTCCTTATGCACTTTCTCATAGACACTTTATCTGGAGGAAATCATGTCTTTGGTTTTTTTTCTTTTAGACAATTTTCTCAAAACAATTTCCTCTGCCTCCCCTTTTTTGTGATTTTTCCTTAAGTTCTTTGTATTTTTTGAAATGTCCCCTCAAAAATATTGAAAACATCCTTCCTGAAAGGAAAGTACCCTTCAAATTTTTCTAAGTGCCTTGTTTTCCTCAAGAAGTGCCCTTCCCAAAAGAAAAATACCCTTTGGCATTTTTGTAAAGTACCTTTCTGAAAGGAAAGTATCTCTCCATATTCTTGAAAATTCCCTTCAAAATTTGAGAAATGGTCATTTGATTTTTTTTTGTTTCGACACTTCTTCCCAAAGGAATTCCTTGAAAATTTTTTCTTCAACTTTTTATAAAATACCTTTTGGCTATGTTCTTGGGTACTTTTTTGGAAAAGTACCTTCAAAATTCTTGATAAGTGCCTTTTAGAAAAAAATTAAGTGCCTTTGGCTTATGGAAGATGCCCTTGGGCTTTGGAAAAAGTCTTTTGGTTTGGGACAAAATTTTTGAAAGAAATTTGCCTTTGGAAAAATTGTCTCAGACAATTTTCCCAAAGGAAAAGTGTCCTTTAGAAAATTCCTTTGGAATTTTTGAAAAGAAAGCTGCCTGAAAGGAACACACCCTTTGGATTTTTGAAATGGACCATTGGCTCTTTAAAAAAGACCTTCTTGAAAGGAAAATGGACCTTAAAAATTTTAAGAAATCCTTTTTCCAAAGGGAAATGATCCTTTAGGTTTTTTAAATGGACTCTTTTGTTGAGAAAAGTTCCCTTGGACCTACTGAGAAAGACCATTTCTTTGGAAATAAAACCTTTGAGGATTTGAAAAATACCCTTTTCTAAAGGAAAAGTACCCTTTGGAACTTTGTAAATGAACCCTTTTCTCTGAGAAAAGATATTTTTTGAAATTTGTAAGTGCCATTTCCTTTTGGGAATTGAAAATTACCTTTTGAAAATTTTTCAAACATAAAAGTCTAAAATAATTTATTTCACTTAGTCTCCATACAAAGTCTAAAATAATGAACAAGTAAAGACTTAGTTAAATAAGAGATTTTGCACTTAGCCCTTTTAGTCTATAGGATCTTCTAGGTTTGTGATTAAACCTATGAAGGGATGATTTTGTGAAGGTTGGGAAACCATGAATACTTACTTAGACCCTTCATCTTTACCACATTGATCTTGCTTCAAATCCTTGGTATGTGGGCCCAAAGTTGGCCAACAAGTACATCTAAGTTTAGCACATTAATTGGCTTATTGTAAATCTAATATTCACCTTTATGCCCTATAATCTTTATAACATTAACCATATGTACCCAATTAGGATCCATATCCATATTAGGGTTAAACAATTAGTTGCATCAACATCTAAGGTGATTTCTAGATTTGAAGGAGAAGGTGATTAATAATTTTTTCTTTATTATATCAACCTACTCAATATAATATATCATAAAAGAATAATAATGAAATGTATTAGCATGGTCATTATAATTATCACAAATAATATTGATTTTGACTATGTCAGCCTTGTCAATATAATTTTTTGAAATTGGGGATGATAATGAAATTGTACCGACAGTTGGTAATGACTAGCTAGTGTAGTTTTGAACTAACTATTAAACTATTTCAGGCTGGTTGATACAATTATAAGAATATTGAATGGGTTTATTTGTATCTATTTGGATGATACTATTAGCAAGGTTGAATTATTTTTGAAATATATTAGGCTAGATGATATTGCTAGAATTCCTAGGAAAGTTAAAAAGTTATTGGAGAATACACAGTATTTTTCAAGGTGGGATGATATGAGGAACATGCCCTTAAGGTTCAAGGTCATTCTCATCATCATTAAAATTAGAATAAATATGAACTAAATGAAAATATTAATTTAAGGCATGTATTTTATCAAGGGTTTTTTGATCATGAACTACATTTGAGTGTCATGATTAGGCTTAGGAAACCATGTATTCATCATCATATGATGGAGAGATTTTAAAAACATGAGTATCTTATTGAGAATTTTCATTAGATTTATCTTGAGTAGATACACCAATGTTATTGAACATGTGAGGGGATAAGGATATAGGTGTAGATGCTTGAATCTAGATTTATATGTTAAAATAGTCTTATAAACTTGACAAATATATCTCAAGGTTATACACTTTAGTTTGATCTTCCTTCTTCCAAAAGGCTTGCACTCATCACCTCACTAGTTCTAATTACATACTTCTTAGTCCAATCCTAATTACTCTAATTATATAGATAACATGTTACTACACACTACCTAAAAGATAATATATATCTTTCATAGTCATATACAAAACCTTAACAACTTTAAATTATCATGGACAATTACATTTAGGGTAGGACTGTAGTATTAATGCAACATATTTTACTCTAACACAAATGTCCTTACCTTACAAACACTAAAATTTTAAAATATTTCAAAGTGTACTTGTCATCCTAAGAATGCCATTAACCCTTTTATGAGGATTATTTTTAAATAGCTAGTATATGTACAATTCAAATCCAATTCATTTGGACACATATAAATTTTAACCACATGATCACACCTTCAAGATTAATCAATTAATTACAAAACTAAGATATTCTACCCTATTAATCCCTATTTTCATATCAAAAATAAAAACAATCATATTACATGTATGAAATACTCAAAATACAATGCATGAGTCATATTTGTCAAGTTACAAGCTAGATCACTACATATATTTTCATATAGTATATATTCACCCTTGTACACACGCTTTACCACACATAGGGGAGAACTACATAAGTATAAGGCCCTCCTTAGAGTATTGTATATGTAGGTAGTGCTCATTGATAGAGATATATTTGAGGTTATCTCGTCACCATGAGTCCTCTAAGATATAGAGATAAGGTTTGAGATACAATCAGTCATCAAAAACTTGTATACAAGATCTTGATACATCAGATAAAAGGTGATAAAAAACCTAAAAATACCTAGGTAGTCATATCTTGGTATAGAAATATTATATACATGATAATTACATCAAGATTAAGATAGTTGTGTTAACATAAGTGTTCATAGGGTGATGCAAGTGTCCAAGAATCCATAAATAATATTTGCATTATTTGATGACTATTTCTTAAACATCAAATAGCCTATTTCTACACTTGTACATCTCATATATGTTTGTGTATCATTACGTAAGCTAAGTATTGTTTTTATTTGTGATTGTACAATAAAAATACTCTTTAAAATCATACTTTATAAATTTAGTGTTTTTTGTAATTCAATTCTAAAATTGAATATCATAAACTAAATAATAGAAGTAGAAGTAGAAGTAGAAGTAGAAGTAGAAGTAGAAGTAAAAGTAGAAGTAGAAGTAGAATAAAATTAAATTTTGAAACCAAGTGATGGGTAGAAAAATGGAATCCTTACCTTTATAGAGTAACCATCCAAAGATCTACCAGCCAGATCGACACCAATCAATAAAGAACCAGAGGGGACACATTCACATAAAATAGATGCATCACAAAAGACAATACACATTGATATAATGGCCCCATAAGGGAGGGATAATACTCAACCAAAAAATCAATCTCATGGGATAACAAGGTTTTGGTAAAGTGTCACATGAATATTGACATCAAATAATCTCTACTAGAGCCCACATTAGACAATGATGATGTATGTCTTGATGTTCTAAATGTTATAGTGGAAAAATTAGATTTAAAATTAGATAATTCTCTATCAGATAAATTTAATGGGATTATACCTAAAATTAATATATTTATAAAATGGGACAAACAATAATGGAAACCAAAAGTTGAATTAAAACATTTTGGTTTTCATTTTATAGTCATGACAGGAGGGCCTTGGTTCATAGGCAAGTAACACATCCACCTCAGGAAGTGGAAATTAGGTATAAATATAAGTAGCACTAAATTAGAATATTTATCCTTGTGGGTTAATTTACTAGAGCTTCATTTGGAATTTTTGGAACTAGAGGTTATCATGGGTATAAACAAAGCTATAGGCCAACTTATAAACTTTGACTTGGTAATAAGATTAAGAGGGAGAATGGTGGCTACTAGATTCAATGTTTTCTTCTTGGAGGACAAATCCCTAATTCAATCCATCAATATTACATCAAAATATGGGGAATGGATTCAAAAAATACTCTATAAAAAAGATACAAATATATGTAAATCATGAAATGCCATAAATCATATGACCAAAGAATGATAAAAAATAAATGGGACCCAATCTGCCAAACCCCTATGGGTGAAAAAATAACCCTAGAGCATCCAAGATGAGGATATATCCCAAATAGTATATCCCATAGAGAGAAACTCCTCCCCCTTAGTTCTTAGTTCTTTAGCAATCACCCCAAGGAAACTTGTAGACAAGGTATAAAAGAATTTGGATAGTAATTTATTAATACTGAATCTAAATAAAGGAGTTTCCACACACTATGAAATAGAAGGAGAAATTAATAGGCAATTAGTGGAAGCATAAAAAATTCTCACATAAAATCCCAAAGTTTCAAAAGGTTGTCCTTCCTCATACCCCTTTTCCCCATACACTCTAGCTGAAATTTTGGTAGGAGTGGCATTAGTAAAAGAGAGTCCCCCTCTCCTAGTGAAATAACCCAACCCAGCCTCCTCCTTGAGAGTCAATATGAGGATAAATAGTACATCCATAAATTAGGGCCAATTTTCATCAACCAAACAAAAGGAAAGTAATAAAGGAAAGGAAGAAGGCCAATGGACATAAATCATCACTAGGAAATATAAGAAGAAAGTAAAAGTGTGCGAAGAACTAAATTCCTTAGATAAGTACCCCAACTCAAAAAATAGAATTAAATAAACATAAAAAAAAGTGGAAAAGGGTATTCAAAAGACCCTTAGACATTTAATTAATGTTAAAAAATTCATATCATTTCATAGAACATTAGGGGGATGAACAACCCTAAGAAATATATATTGATTAAGAATTTGGTCTCTAAACATAATCCTAAATTTTTTTTACTTTAAAAAACTAAGATGTTAGAAGATAAATCTTGTTTAGTATTGATAAAGTGTGGAATAAATCTAGTTTTATTAGTAGTAGTTATAAAGGAGATTTAAGGAGTCTAGTAGTCTTTTGGATCCCTTAACACTTCAAAAGAATGGCCTTGAAAGCCACATAGTTGTTCACTTTAAGGATGTCAAAAATAATATGGAATGTATCCTATCTAACATTTATGCCCCAATTATAAATAAGAGAGAAACAAGTTATGGGGAGAACTTGAAGAATTTCATAAAAATAGTTAATAATGGAAATGGATAGTAGTAGGAGACTTTAATTCACCACTATCCCCTATGGAGAAAAAAGGTGGAATTTAGATATTCAATTAAAATATTATTTATCTAAATGAATTCATATTAAAATTAGGGATTATAGATTTATAACTCAAAGGTAATCCTTACACATGGTCCAACAGTAGACTAAATGACAAGTTAATCCAAGTTAGACTAGATATATTCATGCTTTCTATGAATTGGGACATTCAATATAGCAGCATTCTCACATTCCTTCCCAAGATTGGGTTTGATCACAACATGATAGAATTAAAAGGGGAGACAATGATGAAAATTAAAAACCTTTCCTTTAGATTTGAAAAAATGTGGACCCTCCATCCTAATTTGTTAGAGTCACTAAAAGACTAGTGGAAAGAGCCTATTACAAGGTAAAATATGTATATCCTAGACATAAAGTTGAAATTCATTAAACAAAAAGTAAAGGTGTGGAATAAAGAGGTCTTTAGAAACACATGAACTCAAAATAAAAACATCAAGGAATAATTAAAAAAGATTGAGGAAGAAACTGGTAAATTTAGCTCAAATATCCATCTTAAATTAAAGGAAAAGGACCTTCTCAATAATTTACACAACCTGGAGGCCAAAGAGGAAGCATTCTAGTGTCAAAAGTTGAGATGATTGTGGCTAAAATGAGGAGACATGAATACTAAGTTTTTTCATCACTTGGATTCTATAAATTTAAAATCTAACAAAAATTATGAATTCTTGAAGGAGTATGACATAATATGTAGAGAAGAAGTGGATATGGAGGAAGATATTATCAATTAATTCAAAGACCTCATATCTTACAAACCTTTCACAAATATGGAAAAGGAAGACTAAGTTTTATAACTCCTCTTGAGAGTCATCAACTATGTTGACAACCTCAAAATCCTTAAACCTCTATCCCTTGAAGAAGTTTGAGTGACTATTTTCTCAATATAAGGGGATAAAGCCTTGGGTCCAGATGGCTTACTCCCCTTTTATTATAGAAATATTTGGATATAATTCAATAGGAAGTGATTTTAGTGGTTTCCAAATTCTTTTGATCAATATCCATTATAAAGGAATTCAATAATAATTTCTAAGTCCTAATTATAAAAAAATGAGAGTAAATAAATTAAAGGACTTAAAACCCATCAAAATATACAACATGTTCTAAAATATCTATAAAAAATATTTATATTTAAATCTCCAAGTGATATTGGATATGAACATAGTTGAACAATAAGGATTTTTCATTTTTATGTGATAAATCACTGATGAAATCATCATTACCCTTGATGTTATCCACTCAATGATGAATTAAACAAGACAAGGTATGTTCCTCAAGCTCAACATGAACAAATCCTATGATAGGGTCTCTTGGGAATTATTTGATAAGGTCATTGACAAGTTTGTATTCAACCTAATAGTCAGAGGACTAACATTTGCTTGCATCTTGGCCCCCATGTTTTCTATTATCATCAATGGCATCCTAAAAGTAATTTTTTCCTATGGGAAGAGGACTACACAAAGGAGATCCTCTATCCTTATACCTCTTCATAATAATGGATGAAACTCTGGGAAGAGTACTAAAAAAATCTAGATCTACTAGAAAAATAAATGGAATCAAATTAGCCCAAAATACCACCCTAGTTACACACCAATAGTTATATATGATACTCTACAGATGGGTGAAGCCTTGATGGTGGAAGCTAATATATTTAGGAAAATCCTCAAGAATTATGAAGTGATTTTTGGTCAGTGTGTTAACTTCTTAAAGAGATCCCTTTTCTTCATCAACACCCCATAAAGACTCTAAAATAAAGTGTCTAAAATTATGGGTTTTCAAATAAAGAATCTCTTATGTTCCTACTTAGGACTGCCCTTGTTTAATGTAAAAATGAAATCTAAATTATTGAATCCTCTCCTTGAGATAATCTAAAATAAGCTAGAAAGATCAAATGATAGACTCCTATCTTAGATGGGAAAACTTCAACTCCTCAAAATTTCATTAGAAATCATATTGAACTACTTCATGTCCTTTTTTAGCATTCTTAGTAAAATAGCCAATAAAGTGGATCAATTTCAAAAAAGTTTTCTTTAGAAGGGAATCAAAGATAAATTTAGATTCCCCCATGTGGCCTAGGAAAAAGCCTATCTCCCTAAAGGAAAATGAGGCCTAGGTATGTGAAGGGTGAAAAATATGAACAATATTTAATATTAAAACAAGGATTAAAAGTTCTAAAATAATCCAATTAATGGACTAGGATCATTAAATGTAAATATCTTGAGATAGGGACGGAGAAGGCTTCTTGATAGAAAAAGGACCAGATAAGGACTTGGACCAGATAAGGACTTGGAATTTTAGAAATCCCTCTAAAAAATAAGAAGCCTCCTTAAAAAATGTAGAAAGTGGAACATGGGAGATGGTAAAAAAATAAATTTATGGGATGAAATATGGTTATTTTAGTATCCTTTAGTCTCTAAAGCTCCTTAGACTAAATTTATCTTTGAGTATAAGGATGAGATTGGCACTAAAGTGAAACATTATTAAGAGGAAACCAATGACATAAGGATTTGGAAATCACTGTACAAGGAGGAAGCTAGTGAAGCAACTTCCCAATTCATTAACAAACTCACCTTTAAGCTCTAACACACTCACATTATCCTCCTACCTAAATAATATGAACTCTTTTGGGCTATGAATACTAGTGGAGTTTTCTCAGACAAGTCAAGTTACTTGGTTGATTTGAAATAGGTGGAGGATGTATTGAATTGGTAGGACATGTGGATCAAGAATCTCACTCCCAAGATCAATTTTGTTTTTGGTTTTCCACCTATAATAAGATTCTCATAGTTGACAACCTAGCTAAGAGGGGTCTTCCCTTCCCTAATAGGTACATCCTTTGTAAGTGTAATGAAGAGTTAGTCTCTCACTTGTTCCTTGGTTCCTTTTTACTTGTAAAACTTTTGAATACTTCAATAAATTTAACATTTCTCGGGTTAGGCCTAATTTTATCCTTGATCTCATTTTCCAATGAAATCCCCTTGGGATTTCCCCTAGTTTTCCTTTTGGCACTTGACCTTGTTGCACATATTATGGGGTATCTATAAGTTCATGAAATCTTGAATTTTTGAGAATAAGGTGTATTTCCTACCTATAAATACCTGAAGGATATTTTATTCCATTAAATAAATTTGGGAATTATTCTCTCCTCAAATCAAGGCTCCTCTTCCCATCCATTTAACACCTTTCTTCTCCAATGGGAAGCTATTAGTCTTAGAGTACATCCATTCCTATAGGGTAGATTTATCATAGGTGAGGTAGACCAAACCATAAAAAAATTAGATAAAACTAAAATTTTATAGAGATACCAAAGGAAACTGAGGTCTAACCGATGGAGGAGGTATTATCAGAGATGATGAAAGTTTAATATTGGTAGCCTACGCAGGTCACCTAGGTGTTCAAACTAACCATATTGTAAAACCTCATCATCTCTTCAGGGTATCCAGTTGGTATCCAATATGATAATTGATTACCTTAAAATATATGGAGGCTATTTAAACATCATAAATAATTATCTAGTAAAACCAAACCCTCATGGTCTATCTTGAAAGAAATGGAAGATGCTAAAAAATCCTTCAACAATTAAAGGATTTCTCAATTTCTCACTTTTATAGAGAAGAAAATAAAGGGGTAGATAGTATGTAGAAAATTGGTGTTTACACCCCATATCTTCAATAGTAGATGAAGGTTAAAGAGATTTTAGGCCATGTAATCATAATAAATGGGAATGACATGGCTAGTTTCACTACCGATGTGAGGGAGGGTAACCTAATCATGACTAGAGAATAAATGACATATCTTATAATATGTGAAACTAAAAGAAATGATGTCAATACTAATTTTAAGGTGAGGGAAATAATTTAAAAGTGTGGGATAAAAGACATCAATTTTAATATTAATTTCTTGGTCATTGTTTATTCTACCCATCTCAAGCCCATTAAAAATTTCAATTACAACAAGCTTCTAAGGAACAAAAATAAACTATACATGGGAGGAGATATTGATATA
Source organism: Torreya grandis (assembly GCA_037957365.1). Classification (NCBI taxonomy): domain Eukaryota; kingdom Viridiplantae; phylum Streptophyta; class Pinopsida; order Cupressales; family Taxaceae; genus Torreya; species Torreya grandis. The sequence continues at coordinate 1,435,787 of JARHVA010001579.1, forward strand.
ATTGATCTCATTTCCTAATTTTAATCCAAATAAGACACAAATATGTAGAGTAAACTATCAAAATGAGGCTCAATAATTTTATGGTAAGGATTGTTGGATTATACTTCACCATTTATAAGGGTTTTACAAGGGGATGGGAGGAAAGTGTGGTTAGAATGAGATCCTAAATATTAAAATCATAGAGTAAATCATTGGTGAAGTTGTAGGAATGAAAAATGAGGGTGCAAAGGCCTTCAAGGATAAAAATATGAGTTCATGAAGATTTTATTCAAAATAGATGAGCCTATTATTCTAAAGTAGAATGGATACCTGAGAGTAGAGATACTGAGAAAATGGTTTGAAATTTGTCTCGAAATCATGAAATACATCACTTTAGAGGGTAAGTAAACGTCCATGCTCTCTCACCATTTCTTGATAATGAACCATTTTAAAGGCTAGAAAATTAGAATACCCTTTTTTATTCTAGAATACTTGGAGACCACCATCATAACTTTCAATTTGAATCCCACCTTTGACTTATTAAATTAGGCTCTCATTTTACTAATAGTTAAGAGGGGTGAGCCAATGTGGGGTAAAGAAGTAGTTGAAGCCATAGATGTTCATAATGGAGAAGAAGAGTCAAAATAGGGTGATTAGAGAGGAGATAAAAATCAAGAGGAGGGCCCAAATGAACCCTTGAAAGTCGAAGAATCTGAGAGACCTATTCCAACTACCAACATGGGTGAAAAAATGAAAGGTGTCAAAGAAAAGAAAAGTGTAGATTCCCATACCTCAAAGAGAAATAAAATAAGGGAATTAGAAATGAACATGGAAAAGATGAAGACCAAAATAACCATGCAACAACTTCTATTATCAAGATGACTAAGGAAATTAACAAGCTATGGTCACAGTTGATGCTCATCCAACCTAAATGACCGAGCCTTCATGAAGGAGAAGTTAAATAAAAAGTGAAGGATACTATAGGGAGGAAGAAGTGGGGGAGGTCAACTGTATAAAAAAGGAAATAAGAAAATAAATATAAAGAGAAGAAGGAATAGGATAATAAGGTAGAGAAAGTGGATAATAAAACCCTAGACCCCTAAATAAAAATGTATCTAAAAACTACACTCAAGGACCAAGTAAGATAACCCATGGATTCACCAAAAAATAAAGAAATAAGAAGGAAAGAAGGATGTTGGTCATATACACTGACTTAGAGGAGTCTTACCATTAAAAATATATTTTTCATTTACTTTGTTCTTACTTCCTATTTTTATATGTTTTTGTTGATACTTAGTGGAATTTTCCTAATAGTTTACTATGTTATTAGCTAAAGAATGGCCATATTATGTATTTTCCCATGGGGATCATACTTTATGTTTGTTTTGTTTACTTCTAATTTAACATCTTCTAGATTTTAAATGGGTGCATGACCCTCTAATCCCATTTTTAACTTCATAAAATAAAAAATATCATAAACTAAATTATTTAATTTCCCTACTTTTAGGAATAGCTTATCTAACTCTTGAATAGCCTATTCCTCCTAACACTTAAATTTTTAAAAAGGGTCAAATAAGAGGATAATTAAATAATTTGACCACTATGAAATCATTACACATGAAGTCATATTATATGTAATAATATTCATTATCATTGCATGGGGGAGGAATTTTAATATCATCATTGATCAATGGAATGATCCTATCTCATGGTAGAAGACATGAAGGAAGCCATTATACTATTAAAGAAGTAATCTATTGGTATAAAAAATAGTTTATAACTTAATAGGTTTTTAATCATTATAATATTCAAGAGTAACTTGGAGATCATGATGCATATCAAAAAATTTAAGAAGATGAAGGCTATTGTTATGGGAAATGGTGGGGATGTGACAAAGTGTATTAAGATTAAGGAGATTGAGACATTAAAGGTTGGGATCAACTTTATGATTGTAATTTTTTCCATCAACTAAAAGATGTGGTGGATCAAAGGATGAGTTAAAGGAGATTATAAGAAAGTGGAAGATCTAAAACAACTAGTTTGGTGTGTACTATTTTGGGTCTAATACTAAGAGGGATCTAAGTACAACCAAGTGGATTTTGATTGGTTTTATTGAATCCACTACATGAGTCATGTTTTATTAAGGTCATATTTGGAATAACCAAGATTTTTGATTAACCAAAGGTAAGTAACATTGACTCTTGAGCCTTTGTAAATAAAATAATTCTTATTAAAGTATTGTTGATCACAATCTTAATGGAGAGAGGTGGGCCAATAGATTAAAAGAGCATTCCATAACTAATAATGTCTTATTTTGGAAAATCTATGGAGAGTTTATTAGAAGAAGAAGGTTGAGAAATGGTTTCAATAACATTGACTTCCATAGGTGTAGGACCTTTGAAAGTTTGGGGAGGTAACTTAGTTTTTATATATGGGGATTATTTGATGTCTTGCATTTTTTGCATGAGGAACTTACCATGATAAAGTGATGTTCTCATGCATTCCATTAGAAGAATTTTAAAAGGCATATAATTGGGTTAATTTAGTAAGTTCCATTATGTTTTAGGGTTAGATAAATAATTAGATCTATCTTGATTAGTAATAGTGACTTTTAAAGGTATTATGGTAGAAAGATTAGATGCACTAGGTTGATGCTCTGATGGTGGAGAAAGTTCAACACTAGGTTGTAGATCATAACATGATGTAATTGTGGCAATCACGTCCTTAATAATTTGTTCCTCATGAGAAGGATCCTTAGGTTTTGTGATGATATATTTGTGAGAAATATTATGATGGTAGTTAACCTTCATGATGTTAGTTAACCTTTGTCACATTAACAAATTAGGAGTTAGTAAGATAGTGATCATAAAATTTTTCAATAACACATATAAATTCCTTGGAATGTTATGTATCGATAACAAATGGTTGATATGATTTTTGAGTTTTTTTATTCATATATTTTAGATTATATGATTGGTTTGTAGATTATTTAAGGTATTCATTATGGCATTCTTTGGTGATGAGATCATGATTAAAAATTTCCACCAAGATAGTATTTACTACAAGTTTTTGGAGTGCATGAATTTTTTTGTGAGAGTGACTAATATTGGTGTGAAACCAAAAAAATATTAGGATCATACCATGATGGAGGGATAATAGTATAGATGTATGGTTTCAATGGAGATAAAAACTTTTTAATCTATTGCATGTTTAAGGGAGGGTAGGAAGTAAGTTGGTTATATGATTTAAGTGCTCCCACTTCAGGCTGGGGAGGATTATTTTGGGAAGGATTAGTATTGATTTTATTTTAAAAAGATTCTTTTTTGGTATTTTGAGATGGTTCAAATTGAGCCATAAAGAAATCTCATATTTTTACTTGATAAAAGTCCTCTCTAAAGTCTAAGGGGAAAAGATCCTAATTTTATATTAAAGAGGGTCCTTAAGAGTGGCAACAAAAAGTTTGAATATATTATCATCATGCATGTTATGGTCTGCTTTATGCATTAATGAATTCCATCACTTGATGAAAGTATGGGAAGATTCATTAGGGAGTTGATTGTAATTAATGAATTTGTTAAGGATATTTTTAGTAAGTTTAATATGTCAAAAATTCCTTAACCAGAGCATTGACTAAATAATCTAGTTATGTAATGGAATGTATAGGAATTTCATTGTACCATTCTAACACATCTCCAACAAAGGTTTTGGCTAGATTTTTAGTTGTAAAATAAATCTTGGTTTGTATACATTACTTATATAGGTTGAAAGAGGCTTTAATATTTAAGAAAGATATTTAATCCCATCATATGTGATAGTTGGAGAAATATTTACAATTCTTATGGACACAATAAATGGAGCTAAAGGTTCATTTTGAAGATTTTAAAGCATCTTATTATGCATTGGTGGTTGAAGAATGATGTTTCCAATAAAATATATATGGTGTGTGTGGGGGGTATAATTATGATTTGGTTTGTTCATGATGATTTTAGGAGGTTGATTATCCATTTTAAACATGTGATTTTACATTTGGAGCATTTGGTTGTTATTGGAAGCTTGCATTAGGTCCATTTGTTAAACCATTTATTTAAAGACTTATGGTGAATCTAGAGGTGGATTAAGATTGGTATTTTGATTGAAATTAATTGCAAGAGGGTTGGAATATTATGAAGGGTTAGATGTTGGATTACTAACATTAGTATTGGGAAGAAGATTCCCAATGTTGGTATTTGTTTCCCCAACTATTGTAGTGGATGAGGAAAGTTTATTAAGATACCCATTATTGGTTGTAGTATATATGGTGTTATCATAAAGGCTATTAATAAACTATGAAACATCTTCTAGATCATCAATTTGATTGATTTTAACCATGCTACATTTAATGGATCTATAGTGATGCTGAGAGAAATTACACCATGAGGAATTTTCCTAAGTGGGTGATAAGGCAGAAATGAAAGAGTAACCCATATAGAATTTGAATGAGTTAAGGCTTGAAAAAAAATTTATAAGATATGATATCATGGTTAAAGAAACTAAGAGTATAATGTAAAAAAAATTTGGTCATATAAAACTAATAGTATGAGGTAGGCTAATATAATTAGTTACTAGGTATGAAAAAATGACTGTATTAGGTTGGCTAATATGCATTGCTACTGAGTCTAAAAAAATAAATTGTATTAGGTTAGCTGATACATAAGGAAATAAACTAGGTAAAATTTATTGATGTAGTTGGATAGATTTTAGAATTATATCATTCTAGCTGATGTAGTTGGAAATACATACACAACTTTGTCAAGATACAAGATCTAGTTGTCACACATCATGGAGTGGTATTGGGATGGATGATATACTTTACAAACAAAGAAAGCTAAAATTTTAACTAAATAAAAAGATAAAAGTAAGTAGTTATAACTAAATAAGGTGTGTTTGAATTGTACTCTCTCAGATATACTAATCCTAGCTTTAAAAGGTGAACATGACTACAAGGGTACTAACTATAGATTATTCTACCATTTGCATAGTCGTACTATCCCATTTATAAGGTATGTTGAGAAAATATTCCCAAGGCTAACCACTTACTAGTGCACTATAAAATAAAACTAATGGAAGGCTTATTAAAGGCCAAAATATAAGAACCCTAGGATTTTTTATATACCATGAGGTGTGTGGAATCTAAAGCAAATATATAGTGTTATGTAAGGGATTAAGTATTGGGGAAATACCCCTCACATGATGAATTAGGTAAAACTAATAATAAATTGGACCACACTAATATCACCTATTTGTTTTAAAATATATCAAACATAATTTCTAGGAAGACAAATAAAAAATAAATATGAAAATGATGTAAGCTGAAATTAAAATTTGCAACATGTACTAAATTGAGAAAGAAAACAAAATGATATTACTAGGTTGGATAATATAGTCAAAAACATAAATTGATCAAATAAAACTATACCAAACTAGATGATACAATAAAAAACATAAATTAAGTAAACAGACCCATGCTGGACTAGTTGATAAAATTATAGATACACACAAAACTATTTTAAGCTAGTTGATATAGTTTACATGAACACAACAACATTAGGTTGGATGATATAATTGGTAGATAGATAGGAAATATTATTAGGCTAGCTAATTATTATCCCCCAAATTTCACCATATTGCAAGATTTGGGGTACCCCATTTAAATTTTATTAAAAATTAAGTTGATGGGGGAAAATTTGAAAGAAGAGTGTTGTTAAAGACAACCATTTAATGATTAATTAGAGTTGTGGTTTTAAGATTGTAGTGTAGTCATTGGAACTCGATAGCTAGAGTGAAACCATAAGGCCCCAAAGAATATAATGTAACCAACTTACCTTGACCTAAACCTAATTAATGAGGTATTATTATTATGCATGTGGGGGTCTTATATACCCTCACTATTTAATTAAGTCTTCTCTCTAATTTTTCATCATTTAGACATCAGATTTGGAGATTTGCATTTGGTTTTATTCAATCTAGAGGGTTTTTCAATCTTTAATTGGCCTTTGGAGATTGTTTTTCTTAGATTTCCATATAGTTTATTCATAATGAATACACTTAGGGTTTTGGAGGTTTTTACTATAAGTGATACATTTTCTTCCACTCATTTCTTCATGTTTGATTGATCCCTTGATTTTGTTTCTTTACCTTGATTAGAGTTTCTTGATTTCATGGTAGACCTTAAACCCAAATGTCAAATATGTTCCCCCTATTTTCATAAAAGTTATTTAAATACATTGAAGCCCTAAATACCTGATGCTAGAACTTACTGATTGAACTATAGTCCCCTACTCTACCTCTTAAAACTCTAATGTTAGAACATCCCAACTTCACTATAGTCCCATGATTCTCCCTCCCCTCCCTCCATCTATCATTTTACATTTTATTATTCTCATTCACACCTCAATTTCCTTCTCCCCACTCTCCTATATTGGTGATAGTTAATAGATGTCTGAAACTCCTAAGAAGAAAGGAAAGGAAAAATCTAGTGAAATGAAGTACCAATTTCAAAGGGTTACTTCCCCTCCAACATTGATTATAACATCAACCAAGTCACTGACACAAACTTGGGTCACATTTACATGGACGAATTATGGAAGAGGATAAATTTTTCTTATAATAATAATTCGATGCAAAGTATTTATGATAATGGCTCTCCTCGTGCTATTGCATTTCCAATCTCTATGCAATGCTTAGAGCTTGTCATGACCATGGTGAGTAATTATGAAAGAGATAAAAGGGAAGTTTGTAATAAAAAAGAATGGGTAATATTAGGAATTAGACCCAAGTACATTGAGTAAATTTTGAGTATTCCATACCATGAGGTTTTTTTTAAATCACTCCAGAGTTAGCCCAATAGTTTCACAAAGAAAATAAAGATGATTGTCTCAGGTCCTTAAATAAGGATGGGACTATTAAATCCAAACCATCAATGTATAAGGTTTATAAGGTTATTTTTAGATAGGAATTAAAGACTGAATTTAATTAAATTATCACTATTATAAATAGGGACTTAGGTAATCAGATGATAAGTAATTATAATGAATGGATGTTTTAATATATTTAGATTATTCAAGCTAACAAGCAATATATTGACTGGGCTGAGTTTATCAATGATTCCATCCATAAGTATTCATGTGAGGTAAACACTACCAATAAATTATATATGATGTCATACCTCATTTATGAATTTTCATGGATAAGATTATATAACAATGTGACCATAATGGGTATAATGTATGCCTCTCATTTATATGAGTATTATCTTTAGTTAATGCTAAGAGAGAGTGTTAAGCATTTATACATATTCAATGAGAGTTTTCTTCATTTCATCATTCAATGTTTGAGATAGTTCCTTAAAATCAACATTTATTAATTTACACTACCACATATATTTCAATATGGGGTGGTTAGATTATAAACTTTCCCACCTTCTCCTATGTTAGGGTGTGTGGGTGTGAGTCTTCCCTATATATGCTTCCAAAGTTTATTGATGACAGATGGGTACTCATGGAACTAATATTACAACTAATGGATACATACAAGTTCTTGGTTTCAAAGCATAAGTATAATGAAATTCACTTCCCTGTGAATATTAATAGGTACATTTGTATCACACTCCACAGAGAAAAATCCATTGAATCAAATATGATGTGTCACGTTCTGACCATTTCACAATTGAACCTAATTTGATATAATAGGCATGATAGAGGCCAATTTTATCACTTAATTTAAAATGTTCCCTACCATAAATATTTATATATTAATTGTGATAATGAAAGAGAGGTCAGACTCCTTGGTCATACCCACATCACATTGGAACAAGTAATAAAGTATAATATTGTGAATATCCCTGAAGAATTGGATAACAAATAAGATGGATATATTATGGATGAAAATTAATTTTCATAGGGAATAAATATAAAAAAATCTCCCTAGGATTGATTAGATTCAAGTGGAGGTAACATATTTAGAGAGTCAAACTCAAAGAGTCTTTAGGAGAACTTTAGTGTGGATCATGAGCAAAGGGGTAGATGCATAAAATTCTAGACTTCCTCCACATTTTAAATATGTGGACATACCTCCTCCTAATATAATAAAGTGAAAGGAAACAAAATATCAAGTGGAATCTTATATAACTATAGTAGATATTGATGTGATAAAAGATATTGAGGAACTATTGCCTCAAATGGAAAGTAGGCCTTTGAAGTTTAAACTCAATAATTAAATAAGTGGGAAGGGTACTCCTAGGATATCCAATGGTGTTAAGTGAGACATATAAAAAGGTGGTTCATTTTCAAGGATAGATCAAGAAATCCATATTTTATTTAATTACCATGGATCATCCATTCTTGGATCCTAAGGGATCCCACTTATTAGTACCAAGTTATCTCCATTATATTAAACAATAAGAGGCTGCTCCTTAGGGCATATCCAAAGAGGCTATTGAATCTATTACTAAAGAAGTATAATCTCTTCCAAAGATAGAATAAACTTATTCTAAAGTGGTGAAACACTTACCTTTTATTTAAGAAGAAGAGATAAACACTAGAAAATCTTTAGAGGTAGAGGTCACACCTCCTTTGAAGATAGAAGAGAAAATGAATCCTATGGTAGATCAGGCTCTTTTTGTTTAATAAAAAAAAAATATAATCATCATCACTACATGAGGAAATTGATACTATAACACCTCAATGGCTAATAAAAGTGGTAAAGAAGATAAAATAATGGTTCCACCATTAGAAATAGACTTTATTACCCTTATTCCACTACATCCTCAAGATGTATATAAACCCAAAATTTTTTATCATATTGTTATGGATGAATAGGGTGAGAGGTATGCTAAAGTTATTTTTCTTCCTTTGGTAAAGTTGAAAGATAAAATCATAGCTATAAATTACTAGTTTTCATGTGTCTACCTTAATAAGGATATTCATGAAGGTTTGAAAGAAGATGTGTATATGGATCTTGGTTTCTTGATTTAGATATTTGATCATGATAAAATAAGTAAAGATTAATTGAAGGATAAAGTGGACTAGCTTACATCAGTGCTACATAGACTACTCAACCCAATTCAACCCCAACTTCAATACTATACTTTAGATACTAGAAATCTCCAAGCATATGAGAAAATAAGAAATATGGGGAGAGCTACTGAATAATGGTTGCAAACATTTATATGACAAGGTAATAAGATAATATAATTATTTGTTGAAGTCTACTCCATGATCAAAGTAGAAAAATAATATGCCTATAGGAAGGAGGTTGAATATAAAGAAGAGTTGGGTAAATTGAAAAATTGAATACTATAGTTGAAAAACCTAGAAAGGATATATAAGGATACTTTGGATGATGAGGGAGTTTTTATTGAGGAGGAAATAAAATATCAATTCAAGTTTATGGGGTTGAAAAGATACAAAATAAAAACTATAGAAAAACCCTTATGTAAGTTTAAGGAGTCAAGAGTCTTGGCAGCTAGCCCTACTTGCAATATCTGTGAGGTATTTAAAAAACTCACATGTCAATTATTTATAAATTAAGGGAAAGTAATTATTATGGAAGATATACAAAGAACATTTGAAAATTTGATTGATTAGGAAACCAACCCTACTTTTTCACTCAATTAAAAATTAATTCAAATATTTTTACACTTTTAAAATTCATTTGATAGGTTAGATAAAGATTTGAAGAATTTAAAAAAAATTCCCCAAAAAATGATAAATTTTCAAGTGGAGGATGAGATTCTTTGTCAACACTTTGAAGGTCTAGACCATGACAAGGTGGAGAACATGTTGCAAAATTTTGAGGAATATGAAGAGAAATGACAATGTGCCATGTAGATATAAATCCTCATGGTGGATGATGAAGGAGACAAAGAGTAGGCACTAGAGAACACACCTTGAATTGAATCTTAGAGGTGATTTATATCATGAACTTATTTGGAGGTTGAATGTTGCATTTTGGATCAAAGGCAATTTAATTTTTTTATACAATTTGAACAAGTCAACATGTGCCTTGAAATGTGCATTTAAATTTTATTTTTATAATTTGTTTCTTAGGTTTTAGGGATAGGATTTCCTATAAATAGGAGGCTTACATACCTCTCAATGGGATAAAAATATTTTTAATTTTTTCAATAACAAAACTTTTGGAAAGAAGAGAAGAGGAAAATAACTTTTTACTTTTATTAAAAAAAAAATGTACATTATTGTAAGACTTTGTTCTTGGCCCTAGTTGTGGACGAATGTTCTTGTGTTCATTTATTCATAGTCTTGTTTTATTTACTCAATTATTAATAAAATTATTAGCTTATATTAAATTCATATTGAGTTAATGAATGTAATACATAAGTGAAATCTATGTTTACTCACTTATTTGCATTCTTTCTTTTCTCTCTCATAGTTAATATTTTCAATTTTATTGAAAGTTCTCTCTTTTTCATACTTCATTTCCTATATATGAAAACCACCAAAATAATTTAGTATGTATATTTATGAATGTGTTAGGTTTTTGTTTTTATTTTCTTTTAAATAAAGGTAGCTTCACCTATAAATAGAATAGGGACTCCATCCTATTACACTGTTGATTATGGCGCGTGTGTTGAAGTGTTAAACACTTTTTTTAGCTAATTGTTTTTGGTATCCATTATGGGGTACAATTTATACCAATTCATGAAACCCAAAAATATATATAAATGAATTTGTTATGCCATTTTGGGATGAAGACATTTCACTAGATCTAGGAAAGTTAAAGGGATCTTTGACCCTTTATTTAATTTACAACAATGACTTAGTTTCCAGTTGAATCCAAAGAAGAAAATAAGAGTTATGGAGTCCATAGGTTTGCCTACAAGTCCAAAAAATTTCAAGGCCATAATAGGGAGGTACCTTGTTGAGTCAAGTTCTTTTTACTATTAGAACCATTATACTTCAAATAAAGTTTTTCAAAGAATGGATGTGCTATGGTGAAATTCCATTGGACCACTAGCTCTTGGGTAGTTTCATGAACTACCAATAGGCTCAGATAAGAACTTCCCTAGGCTTTTTGGTGATGGGAACCAACATCTAGATGAGCACATCATTGCATTTTTTCCACATGTGGGATTTTAGGTGTTGAACATGAATATGTAGTGACAATATCATTCATGGAAACTATTATAAATATAGCTACTACTTAGTTCTATCATCTAAACACAAATTCCATTACCAACTGGAATACTATGAAAGGTAAACTTGAGGATTGTTTAAAACTAGCTGAAGATGCACATAATTTACTTACTCAATTGAATATAATGAAAAAGAGGCTCATGAGCCCATGCATGACTTCATGGACAAGTTTAATAGGTTATTGAATAAAATTCCATGATCAACTAATCCTACAAAATAAAATTAGAAGTGTTTCTTTGTCAATGCCTAACTCCTAGAAGCTAGTTTTTTCTTAAGAAGGAATATTTTACCTGGTCTAGATCAAAAACAAACATTTATTACTCAAATTGAGGAAAATATGGTTATGTATAGTAATTTATGAAGGGATTATTCAAAATCTATAGGAAAAGCTTCAAGTCATGAGTCCACCAAATAATTAATCCAAAAACTAGAAAATGACATTGTCACTTTAGAAAATTTGTTGCCTCAAATACAATTGATGTCATCAAAATATGAAATCCCTAAGAGAAATTATGTACCAAATAAAAATCAGCCAAGGTTACTCATGCCTCAACCAAGGTTGGATAGTGATTCTACCCCAATTAATGTAGTTTTAGAAATAAATGAAATTTATATTTATGGCGAAGATGAGCTTGACATAAAAGACTTCATTTTTTATAAATATGAAATTGATGAAACTGGTGGTAAATCCAATAATGTTTTCCTAGAATATGAGTGTGAAGGAGATGAATATGAATATATAATTGAAGATATGAAAGGTCAATTCTATACGGTGTTTACAAGATCTCAGACCTTAAATGAAGGTGTCAAAAACAATCATGAAGTTAATAAGTTGAACCAAAATGATAAAGTTATGATTAGTGATGCTCTTAAAAGGACTATTTTAGATAATTTGGACTAATGTACCTAAATTTAATGGGAGATAATATTTGAAAATGAATAGTTTTTGGGTTTTTCATAAGTTTATCATGGAGAGTATGGTAATAATTTAGATATATTCCCAATTTATTATATTGGAGAGAATTTCAAATTATAAAATTTTGAATAGTGTACACATATTATTGATATTTGTTTTTTAGTTAGACTATATATAACTCCAAATTATTTGAAATAGTACCTGTAAAGTGTCACCTACTACTAGAATACTCTCTTTAGGTTCTCCTTTACCATTTCAAATGAAGATAATATAACCATAAGCTTAGATGGCCATTTCATCTCACTCAAAATTTATAAAGTCAAAAGACCAATGACAAATTGAAATATAAGGTGGATTAAATGTCTAAGAGCTTTGATGCTACATATTCATTACACATTCCCTCATTTGATATACTAGATCATGTCAATAAGTCTAAGATTTAGATGTCTCAAGAAAAATATTTGAGATTAAATCCAAATTAGTTGAATCATCTATATTGTTTCATCAAAGGGGGTCTAGGTAAAACAAATAAATATATATTCAAAGGGATCCTAACTACACCTTAAAATACTAAATATCTAAATTCTATGATGGTTACATCCATTTATCCTTTTTGGTAAATAAGAGTCATTCTACATATCTATTTTCTTAAATGGATGCAAGTTGAGTAATTGAATTATTGATATAGGATATTTATAAGAAATTATGCCTACCAAGGTCACTCATGCCTTAGGTCTTATTTCTTTGAATAATTTTGGTCAGTGTTTCTCCATAGATAGAAACAAGTCCCATTAGTTGGCTAGAGCAAATTTGAACACATATTTGTAGCTTCCTTTCCATATAAAAGGATCAAAATGACAATTATTGTGGTGGATATTCTAGACACATACAATATGTTTTTGGGAATATTTTTTTTCAAAGATTTGGGTGGAGAAATCTAAATGGAAATATCTCATGCTAAATTTTAAGTCAACGGCACTAATCATAAATTAGAACCTAAGTTAAAATCTAAGTTTAATGCATACAAATATAAAGACCCAAGTGGTGATATTCTTTACAAAGATTCAGGTTTGCAAAATTATATAATGATGTTTGAGGTAGAGATAGATATTTAAAAATTAGTAAAAATTAATTGTAATGATGTTTGGATTCTTGAATTTCATGGGATTTATTCCACTATTGGGGCTGGAGTAGGTGTTATTCTTATTTTGCCAAGGAAGGAAGTTTTACCTTTTTATTTTAAATTGTAAATTGAGTATACTAAAAACACTAAAAAATATGAAGCCTTACTTCAAGGGTTACATAAAACTAAATAAATGGTAATTTGGAACCTAAAAGCACAAGGACATGTTGAGCTCATCATAAGGCAAGTTAGAAATTAATATTAGGTGAAGAAAGACCATTTGAGACATTGTAAAAATAGAATCTAGGATTGTATTGAGTAGTTTGATGTTTTTTCAATTGTGTCTATTCCAAGATAAGATAATGCCAAGGCTTATGCACTTTCTATTTCAAAATCACTTATGATCCCCCCCCCCCCCCCCCCCCCCCCAATATTAAACATGATAAATACATATTTAAAATTGTGATAGGCCTAGTGTACTTGATAATGATTATCATTGGAGGGTTTTTAGTAGTGACAAACAAATAATTTCCTTCTTGGAAAAGACAAATAATTTTAGGAATTTATATTTCAAAGTTATTACTTCTGCTTATAGAGAATCACATGCTCAACAAGATGGAAGCCATGATAATTATGAATTTTACACCAAGATTGAGAAAATATCTAAAAATTTGGTTATTATAAAAAATGAAGAGGTAAAAAGGTTTTGTTTCCCTTAAATATTTATTTGGCAATAATGACACACACACACAAACACAAGGGAAAGTACTATATAGTAGGATTATAAGATATGTTAGTCCATGCATTAGTCAAGAAAATCTCTATAAATAATCATATAGATAATAAAAAATCAGTCCCATTCCCTCATTGGTTGTTATTAATGAATTCTACGAGCTATTTAAAGAAGGAATACTACCAAACCTTTGCAATAACATCCTTCCTGATAAGAGTAGCCAAAAAACATGATTTTCCATGGATATGGTGTTCCAAGTCTATGTAAATTATGATTAGAATTTTCCTTCATCACTTCTTAGTGCATAAATGGCTTAGTCTCATATGTTTGATCAGTTTGTGTGACTAGGTGAAGCTTTGTGGTAATAATTCTGCATAATAACATTACACAATTCAAGCTCTTTTAATTAATGGTGAGACCTTGTATTTATGGCTTTGTGAAAAAATTTAGGATCAACCATGACCATCTAAATTTAGATCAAGATGTGTGGCCATAAATTGATTCAATTTTGGAGGAACAAGCAATAAATATGCCCATTAATATTTGGAATAATGGGGCATTTGTGAGGCATGGGAAAGCTTAATCCTGATATATGTTCCATCAATGGCCTATAGATGCCACCCCATTGATTATATCATGGGATGATGTAGATTTGAGGAATTTATTTTTAATAAATAGATTTTTAATAACTTCCATGGAATTTTCACTTAAGCTCTTGATTTAATTTAATTTTATTAAGTGACTTTGATTAATTTTTGCAATTCTTTGGATATCTGGTGCACACTTAATCAACCTAGTTGTAAATGTAATTTTATTGAGTCATAATTTGAATGGATTATAATTAGAATAAGGTGTCAAATGTGTATGAAATAATACCCTATTTATGGAATTATGGATGAAAAATAACAAATGCACATGACGTGTGCTAATAAATTAGAGTAATTTAGTGGTCTAGAACATAATTTTGCATGGTCATAATTTGAATCAAAGTGATTTGAGAAATGAATAATAATAACAAAAAGTATTGCCCCATTTGGGGATACATTAGCCTAAATTGACACTTGTATATGACAAGTTTGAACCATTTAGTATATTTTAGTGATTTTGGCCTAGATTGTGTGTTATCCCAAAATATTGCTTAGATTTAAAATTTTAACACAATAGTGATAAGAATTAGATGTATAAATTATAACCCTATTTCAGAAGGCATGGTGAGACATTCGATCAAAGTGACCTCTTTTTAAATAATGAAAAGGTCACTATAATTAGAAGGAATAATGTTCATGCCTATTTTCCATTTTTAAAAGTTTTCATGAATTATGGAGAAACAGGTTTATGAAATGACCCAAACATCATTTGAGCAACCCATGATGCCACCCTAAGGGGAAGATAAAAATTTGAAAATAGTAGATGGGTGGGCCCTCAATCATAAGAAAGTATAATCTCCTTAATTATAGTGAAAGAGACAAAAAAGGGGCAATTAAAAGAAAGTGAAAGGAAAAATTAATCAAAGGGGCTAAAATAATATATCAAGAAAGATAAAATAATGAAACTATAGGACTAGGCATGAAAATTTTGAAAATTTTACTATATTTTAATCCTTGGGGGTAAAAATATTTAATTTTCACCTAAATATAGTAAATTTTGAGCTCTGGGATTTGCATGTGAGAAATGAACAAAATGACTAACATCTTGCACCACCATCATCTTGGGGAGTGCATGAGAGATTACCAATGACCACCAAGGAGTAGAACATCGATAGGTACCTTTTTTGGTTTTTAAATTTGTCATTTATTATATTTATTATGCATAAAAAGTGGTAGATAGGGTGATCCCACTATTTTCCCAAGTTGGAAAATGATGAGTTTGCCCATGAAAATGGTGGGAATGCCACAAGATTAGTGATCTTGCTGGCATTTCACTAGGATCAGGGGTCAAAATGGTGAGATTTCCAAAGAAATGGTGAACTCACATTTTTGGGTAAATTTTGCCCTGTGAAATGGTGATTTCACCAATATTGATGGGATTGCCTTTTCAATTAAAGGGAATGCCATAAAAAATGGTGGGGTCATGAAAATAAATGATATTTCCCTAAAAAATAGTGAAAACACCTTGCTAAATGGTAGGATCACCAAAAAAATGATGATAACACTAGAAAAAAGTATAATGGGGCCCATAAGAGATTAGTCTAGGCCCAAAACTAGAAGAAGAGGTATAGAGACAAATATAAGACTAGTCTAGGTCTCAAAATTAGAATAATATGATAGAAATATAATTGACATGATGCCTTATATTTGATTTATAGGATAAATTTATAGTTATCACATCATAGAAGTAGTATTCTTCATTACTATGGTGACATGGGTTGATGATGAATGAGCTCATGGGTGTCCTAGTAGTAGTGGACCCTTATCACTTGGCATGTTTGATAGTGATCCATACATATAGATCATACTTGTCAACACTAGTATAGAGGTGACATTTTGAGACCTTTACTTTTCATCTATCGACTAGGGAGGTGATGGTGAAACTAGAGGATGTTCATCAAATTTTATGGGTGTCTATACAAGGACCTAAAATTACTTGAATGGGGGATGGATGATAGGCTAAGATCAATAATATTTTGAGGGTAGTGAAGTAGGATATTATGGAAGATCACATAGACTTGGATATACTGGAAGAGTTGGCTTGGCCTCTAGAGGGTGGAGTAAGATAGGGGATAGTTCCCTCAGAGGTGGTGATTTTGATATCTATTATTAGAGGCCTTCTACTATATAATAAGAGTGGGAAGTTCTTTCCCTTGGGATTGATCCATGTGGTATATAAGATGTTTGATCACCTAACATATTTTTCATGGGGAATTGTGATTCTTACACAACTATATAGGGATCTACATATGATTGCAGACTAGGGAGGGCACATCATATGCCATAACACACTAATATAGGTATGGGCCTGAGATCATATTATGATAACACATATAGTGGGGCTGAGATACCATAGGGGACTAGAGGATCCCATAGCTTGGGGATGGTACCCAACAAGACTAGGGATATAGGGACATTTGGGGGACATGTCCTATTACATATAAGCCATTGATGAGATGGAGGATGGAGACATAATTTTTATGAGTGGAGGACCTATTTATGATCAGATACATGATCGCACCATGCTACATCACATGGTGGTATGATTATGTGGTGGATAGATATAGACTAGATTGTGTCCAATGGTAGTTTGGTATGTAGAAGGATGTCCTAGAGGGTCCACACTACTTTTCACATGTGACTAAAGTGATCAAGGAGTGGGGGCCACTAGTGCTCAAGATAGAGGTAGTGACTAATTATGAGAGGGTTTTTAATGTTCTATGGGACTATGTCAGTGGATTTCTAGATACAAGGGTCACCGATGCATATGTTGCATGGTGGATTAGAGAGAGAACCATCCATCTTACTAGGTATTTTCCCAAATAACTAGTTTTGAGATAGAGATGGGTTATAATGAAGAGGGATCTGGGATAGGACCCATCATAATAGTAGGGTTAAGTGCCAGTGCATCTAGCCATTTGATTTTCCATTCTATTATAAGTGGTACTAGGATGTAGAGATTGCTGAGATGGAGGGTCAGGATGTGGATATAGGGGATGCCTTAGGTGTTGATAGAGGCCATAGGATAAGTTTTAGAGATGTAGGGCCCTCTAAAATAGGTACATTTTTAGGATGAAGATTAAGAGGGGTAGGTCCCTTAGGCAGAAGGAGGTATACAAAGGACCAATAATGAGATAGCATATTGGAAGCAAGCTTATGAAGCAAAAATTCTTTTAGAGTGGAGAGTGAATTCCTATAGGGAGTATATAAGGTCACAATAGACTAGTTGAACCTCCAAGTCTAGACATGGGATATATTTAGAGTGGTTAGTGATGAAACCAATTACAAAATAGGTTATCATGGGGCCTCCACCACCACATCCTCTAACATCATCTACATCTAGGATAGTCTATATTTTCTAGTAGAGTCCTCCCAAAGACAAGCATGATGAGAGCTAATTTTGCTAGATCTTCTTTCTTGTACTTATTAAATGTATAGATATTATCATGATGCATAGAAACATGATTTTGAGAGATATATATGAAATACATTTTTGGATTATTACTACTTATAAATGGACTATTAATATTATTTGATTGTCACATGATGTCTAAATTTATATTTCTCTTGTTTGTGATATGCTAGTTTTAGGAGATGCACATCATTAGTTAGCATATGGATGTTTATGTATTTGTTCTAATTCATGTATGACTAGATGTTATAATATAATTTAGGAGATGCACATTCTAAATTAATTATAGAAATAGTCAATTAGACTCATAGTGTATGTCAATAAATTATCATCTTGTATAGATACTTGTGTTAGGTATGGTGTATTTAGAAATGATCTTTAGAGATTCATTTAATTTTGGATTTGGAGCACTTGGTGTTTACTATATAAAAATTGAAATTATGCATCATATATATGAGTAACTTATAATAAAATTATATTTATATTTGTAATTGGTCAGTTCAAATGTGAATACTTATAATAATTAAGGATAATGATAAAAATTACCAAAATCAAAGTTACAATTATTTATATTTAAATAACAAACAAATTAAAAAAACAAGAAAAAGAACAATAAAAAAATGTAACCTAACTTAAAATCAAGATATGAATAATCAATATTTAAGTAGTAATAAAAATGTATAAATGCAAAGTAAGAAGAATTTATTCAAACAACCTAAAATAAAGACATGAATAATCAAGATCCATGTGTTTTAATGAAAATGTACTTGGAGAACAAACAAATAATAAAAAAATTCAAACACAACTCTAAACAAATCAATCCTAAATGAAAACAATACTAAAAATGTTTATAGAATGCATTTAAACACAAAAGAATAAAACAAAACAAATAACAAAACCAAATAGTAAAACAAAAAATAAAAAGAGATGACAACAAAACACTAAGAAACAAAGAACAAAATACTAATAAAAAAACAAATAACAAAACAACAATGGAGAAAAATAACAACTCAACAATAATGAAAACATAGTAAAATACCAACAAACAAAAATAAAGACATAAACAAATGCAAATATATACTAATGAACAAAAAATAAAACACCAAAAAAAATGGAGAGATAAAAAATCACAACAAAACAACAACAAAAATCAAATAAAAACACACAAACAAAGGTTAATCAGAATGTTAATGCAAATAAAAAAAAGTGAATTATTCATGTAAGTGTAAATAGAGGCATTATTCTCTATGATAAGGAGACCCCTAAGCTAAGACATAATTACACTGGTACAATAAAATGAGAATAAAAGAGATAAAATTTCCCCAAGTTATATGGAAATAACAACACAAAATGAAATGGGAGAAATTGAAGAAAAGGAAGGGGTGGCCAAGCTAACTCCAGATGCATGAGACAAGTGGATGCTACCTACATAGATCCATAGATGTAAGATCTAACATAAACTTTAGGCCAAATGTTTTAGAGGAATAATTAAATGGGATTGAAAAATGATGAGTGCATAAGAGATAATAACTTGTAAAATGGAAAGAGCATGAGATCATAATAAACAAAGGGTCAAGGCAATGTTTTTGTTATTTTTGTCTATCAGTTTTTAATGTTTTTATGTTTTTAGGATAAGTAACATAAATTAAATATTAACAAAAGGCCCAAGTAACTAACTAAGGAGAAGCACTTCTAAAGGTAAAAGTTAAAACAATACCTCAAT
Organism: Torreya grandis; assembly: GCA_037957365.1. NCBI lineage: Eukaryota > Viridiplantae > Streptophyta > Pinopsida > Cupressales > Taxaceae > Torreya > Torreya grandis. The sequence continues at coordinate 1,455,512 of JARHVA010001579.1, forward strand.
AAACTGCAACAGTACCCAAGAATATAAATAATGACACAATGGACTAACTAATACCGAAGATACACGTCCAAGAGTAGGAGTTCCAATAATAGCTAAATCTAGATACAAAAAACCTTTATGATCATACCAAGGAAATAATGCCTAGAAAATAGAAAAAAAATAATAGAATAATATTCAGTATTGGATAAATTTGAAGAATCATCTAGAAATCAAAAATCATGTGTCGATACATCCTTGTTCACTTGTCTATAATAAGATGTGAAATACTATTTAAGATAAAATACCTTATAGAATTGGCACTAAGTGTGTCCAAAATGCCAATGAGTCATAATTAGGATCATGATTGGTTATGGAATATAACTTTATAGGTTACAATGGTCTAGGGTATGAAAAGAATAATGTTTTAGGAAGAATAGCCCAAGTTACAATGGTCTAGAATGGAATGAAAATGAGCATAGTGAAATATAAATTATCCAAAGTGCCAATGTTATAGGGGTATAATGGTCTAGAGTTACAATGGTCTAGGGTTAGAATTATCCAATGTGGTATAATAATAGTGTTCAAGATAGAACAATTCAAGATAAAGCGAGTTAGAATAAAAATGGTCCATGATATGACAATCTAGAATATAATAGTGGGATAAATGACTTTGGCACAAGTTTCCCCAAGGTCTCTTTTATATGCTAGTTTAAAAGGATATCAAGCATATAAATACTTGAGATGTAAAATATTTATGGGTTTTAGGATTTATTTTCCATCTAGAGTAGCCAATCAGTATGCCCCTGATCCATAATTTGTTGTGATTATATATGGGCCCAACCAATTGGGTTGAAACTTACCCTTCTTCTTATGCTTAACATTAGTGTTATTTTGGTTCTAAGTCAAAACCAAATTACCAATTTCAAACTCTTGAGGGAGAATGCACTTTTTATAACTTCTACGCAATCTATTCTGACATGTTTTAAAGTTATCCAGGGTACACAAATACTTTCCATCAAGAATCTCAAGCTCTTACAACTTGAAACTCTATAATCTTTGTCATCTTAAATGTTATCCAAGGATACACATAGTTAAGGTAGCCCAATATTGACTAGGATAATATCCTTCATGCCATAAATAAAGGTATATAGAGTGGCACCAATGGGGGTTTGATGATTAGTGTGATAGGCCCAAAGGATGAGAAACTTTTGCAAGTGCTAATTACAGCCAATGTCATTGAAAATATTCTTTAGTATGATAATAATGGTTTTGTTAGACACATTTTCTTGAACATTACCTTGTGTGTTATATGGCATGGATTTATTGTGCTTGATTTTAATTTTCATACAAATAACATTAACATATTAGTTTACAAATGATCTACCATAATACAATATAATACAAGTTGGGATGTGATATTGATAAATGATATGGTAATAGATAATTTTGGAAATCTTCTTCTTGGTGATGTAAGTGAGAGGAATTGCCTCAATCCATTTAGAAAAATACTCGGTAGTAGTGAGAATATATTTGTGGCCACCAAAAGATGTTGGGTTTATTTTTTTGATAAGATCAAGGTCCCATGTAGAAAATAGCCATGGTGTAATGATTAGCCGGAGTGGCAAGGAAGGTGCATGTATCAAATTACCATATTATTGGAAAGTAACACACTTCTTGACATAATTACAAGCATTTATTTTGATATTGGACCAATAATATCCTATTCTTAGGAGTTTTTTTTAGATAAGACTACATCATTGGTGTGGACCCCACACCTTTCATGAACCTCCTTAAGTGCTATCTTGGATTATCCCAATGATAAACAATGAAGACTTTATGATCAAGCATATTTCCAAGGAGGGTATAATGAGCTATATGATGAAAGAAGAATTTATAGATATTATGTGAAAGGTTGGGTGGAAAAACTTGGTCATGAAAATAGTTATAAATGTCTTGGAACCAAGGTAGTTTAGGTGGGGGATTAGGACCAATGATGGTGCATACCCTCTTTGAATCTAGAAATATATGAGTAGGCTATAAAATATTTTTAATCATAAACTAATACTCTTTATCACTACTATAAATTTGTATCATATACCTAATTATTGCCATTATATTGACATATCTATTATTTTCTTGTGGTACCTATTCAAATTGTAAGGATTTGAAGTGAGTCTTGAGACTATCCACAATATTCTTATAAGGTACAATTTTATCATTTCAAGTTTTATATTTATCTATAATTTGATTAATAATCAATTAAGAATCCCCTTAGACCATTAAGTGTTGGATATCCCACTGTAATTCAAGATGAAGTGTGATAATAAGGGCTTCATACTCAGACATATTATTAGTACAATGAAAATTTATATAAAACACTGTTGGAATCAGATCCCCTTATGGCATAACAAACAAAATGTTATCACCAGATCCAAGGGATGTGAAGGAGCCATCAAAGTATAACTTACACTATTTAGGTTTTTACTGCACTTCCTATACTATCATAATAGAATCATCTATAAAATCAAATTTGAGTGGTTGAGTATCTATAATAGGATTTTCTATAAGTTGATTTGTAATTACCTGCCCCTTGATAGATTTTTGATTCTAGTACTCAACATCTAATTTGATTAAGAACATGACCCAATTAGACATGTGACCTATGGGAGTTGCTTTGGATAATAAATATTTTAGATGGTCCACTTTAGTACTAACAATAGTTTTAGTATTCAACATATAGTGGAATACATTTTAGGAAGTGAAAACCATTGCTAAACACACCTTCTCCATAAGCATATAATTATGTTCATATGCCACAAGTGTGTAGCTCAAATAATAGATGTCATGTTCCTTTCCTTGATCATCATGTTGGGAAAAGAATGCCCCTAATGTAGGTTTTGTTGCTAAAATATAAATAATAAATGACTATTTAGGTGTTGGTGGTCTCAAAACTGACAGGTTGGCCAAGTATATTGTGAGCTTCACAAATGCTAATTGAAATTCAACATCCCATTGAAAATTGACCCCTTTCATCAATAGGTGTGTAAATGGGTGGAACTTATCTACCAATTGTGAAATGAACCTATGAATAGATTATATCTTTATCTATAGGTTGTAGAGCTATTTGATATTAAAAAGTAGAGGCATTTCTATAATAGACTTGAACTCAACAGGATACACTTCAATCCCTCTTTTTGACAAAATGAACCTTAGTAATTTTCCTAAAATGACACCAAAGACACACTTCTTAGGATTTAAATGAACTTTGTATTCATGAAGTCTCTCAAATATTCTTCATAGAACATCAACATGTTGAGTACACATTTTTAATTTGGCTAAGATGTCATCAACATAGTCCTCAAAAATATCATGCATAATGTCATGGAAGATGATAGTCATAGCATGCTGATAGGTGGCCCTAACATTCTTCAAGATAAAGGGCATGACTTGGTAACATGATGTTCCCCATGGTGTGGTGAACATAATTTTGTGCTAGCTATTTGGAGTTATCTTGATCTAATTATATCCTAAGAATTCATCCATGAAGGACAAAATCTCATACCTGATAGTAGAATTGACAATCATGTCAATATTGGGTAGGGGAAAATCATCTTCATGACATGAATTATTGATGTATATAAAATAATTAAAAATGTGTATTCCCTATGGATTTTTAATCATTATTAATATGTTTGATATCTATTTAGAATAGTCCAGTGGTCTGATGAAACCAACTCCTAATAATTTATTCAATTCTTATTTTACTAAAAGAGTGATGCATGGATGTATCTTTCTTAATTTATGTTTGACTAGCTTAGCATCTAGATGAACAACAAGTCAATGCATAACCAATTTAGGGTCTAGGCCTAGCATGTCAGAATAAGCCCATGCAAAGATATTAATAAAATCTCTTAGAATGGTGACAATGTGGTCACACTTTTCATCAATGAGGGAGGCTCGAAGATAAACAATTTTGGGATTATCATAGGTCCATAGGTTCACTTCCATGGTGTTTAAGAAAGGAGTGTAGAAACATCTTCTAAAATAGTAGGTATCTTATAATACTTGTTATCTTCTTCTACTTTAGCTTCTAGTTATTCTTCCCAAAGATCTAGATAATGAGATGAATCATAATCTATCGATTTAGGTAGTGGCTAACTAGTGAATATCTATGAAAAGTCAAGAGAAAAATTCTTAAAGAATGTATGTTATTTTACTGTGATACTAGCATTGGAAATGGAGCTATGACTTGGTGGATGTTATGAATCCTTTGGAGATGAGCAAACTTCTACATCCAAGAGCACTTGAACCAAGTTTTCAATCAATGTCTTATTTTTATCTTTATTATTTCCCTAATTAATGAGTGGCTTAAAGAGGTTTTTACCCAAAGATCTTAATTATTTTATCTTTTTTGTAACCAATAAAGTTTACCTGCACTCCAAAGTAGGTAGAATAATCCAAAAATAATTCAAAGCCTTGCTTATGATCATCAATTGCCAATCTATATCTGAGGCCCATGTACTCAATAATAGATACCTAATTCTAAAATTTATCAAGGAGTATAATAGAATACTATTGGTCCCAATTAATGAAGTTGGGATGGTGAAGGCAAAGGGCATAATGGGATGTGATGGTCAAATTAAATTTGGAGTCAAAAAAGTTAGTGTTAACAATCTCATTGTAATTTCTATAATAGGATGTTGCATCACTGCTAGGAGTCTCAATGTTAGTTGATTCAAAATAATCACTATCAAAATACATGATGTGACCCCAAGGTGATATAAATCTAAGACCTTGACACATGTTGGGCTTTCCAATTGATAATGGTTCCAAGATTCCTTTCTCTCATGGCTTGAGGTCTTTACTTGTATAATCAAAGTTATCCATAATTTGATTAAGGATAATATACTTAGGATTATGAAAAAAATTAGCTATATTGTTAGAATATAACTAGTATCCTTTAATAAAATATTCCAAGTCTTGATTTGGTGAAATAGTAGGTATGAATACCATTGGTTGTTTTTGTGTATCTTTCTATTTTTGTCAAATCATCTTGAACCTATAAGGATTTTAGAAAGGCTTAGGTTTTCCAAAAGACTTAGGAGACCTGAGCAACTTAGCAATGTGAAAGGTATATTTTAGATGGTACATGGAAATGCTTGCATCCTCAATGGTGACCTTTTGTGTGAGTGTTGTAGGAAATTAATTAGTCAAAGTAGAAGCAATGCCACTTGGGTTGATATAATTAGACTTGGGTGGTTACAAAAATATTTTGTTAATCTTTTTCACTAAAAATTTAGAACCATGTAAATATTTATAATTGAAAAATTCAACCTCTAGGTGTTTGAAATATTGGTAGGGCTACAAATCAATTAGAATAGTGACTTCAATCCCATCATGGGAGAACTTGAGGCAATAGTGCAAGGTGGATGAGATAACTTAGACTTTATGGATCCAAGATGACTAAGAAGTATGTTATAAGGTAATTTAATATCCATAATATTGCAAAAAGTATGATGGGACACAAAACCAACAATGATTGGTAGATAAATAGTTCCAAAATAATCCCTTTAGATTTTCTCATATGCCTTGATCATGATTTTCTCTAGTTGGATGTCCTTAGTAGTATAACCCAATCATTATACTAACTTGAGTGACACTATGTTCAACCCTGAACCATTATTTATAAGAACTTGCTTCATCTTATAATTTTCAATAATGACCTCAATATACAAGGGGTTGTTATGGCTAAGATGAAGAGTAGATATATCTCTCTGATCTAATGTGACTCATTAGAAAGGAGATAAATGCCCTATAAGAGCTTAAAATTGTTTAGGATTAATGTCTTGGGGAACATTAGACTATTAGAGGAAGTTATTCAAAATAGTTTTGTGGACTTATGATGTACTCAAAACATCTAAAATATAAATTTACATAGGGGTTTTACTTGGTCTAAGATTCTATTCAAATTTTTAATAGAAGTATGAGAGGGTTTAGACTTGACTGGTATAGTGTTCAATTTTGGATCTGAAGGCATAGTGTTCAAGTTTGGTCTAGTGTTAGAAGAGGGAAAAGGGCCCTAGAAAGTGACTCATGAGCATCTAGTTGAAACTACATAATCTAAGGTTGGCCAAGAGCCATTATAATTAAAATAAGGTAAAGGGCCTTAGATGGTGACTCATGAGCATCTAGTTTCATTTGCACAATTTTGAGTAAGCAAGGAGTCATCATAATTAGAAAAAGGATGTCCAAAGATAGTAACCCATATAAATAAAGGTGCAATGGAATTACTTGAACTTGATATAACATTATTTACAGGGGAGGGTGTTGACCCTATAATGGGTTGTCTATTACTTTGAGAAGAACTTGATGGTTCATGATCTTTGATGGTGATGGTAATGTGATTTGTAGAAATACATTCCATGGTGCTATTATAATCAAATGGTATGTTGTTTTAACCTAAGTTATTAGCATGGGTATTATGATCCTAATTATGACCATGTTGATTATGATTCTAGCCTTATGCTTATTGATGCTACTTTTTCCCTTGATTTTGATTACTTCTTATTGGATGTTGATTATGTTTCATAAATGAGTCTTTGTAAACTCCCATGTCCTAATCAGTGTTTCATGTTGCATGTTTCACTTCAATTTCACCACTTTTGATCAAGTCCTCAATAAGGTGCCTCATTTGAACACATCGATAAATGCCATGGCATATAATATGATATAAATTATAAAACTCATCTTTCTAATACCAATCAAGTTTGCGTTTATCTTTATGGAATGGCCATGGTATAAGATACATAATCAGATTAAATGCTATGAACTTTTGGAACATGGCCTCAATAGACTCTTTTAGTTTGGTGAATACTTGATATTTATTGAATTCCCTTCATAGAGTATCCCTTTATAAAGTGGTTAATAGATTAGGTGGATATAGTTGCATATTTGGAGCTGGTAGAGCCTGTACCATTTCAACATGAATATATTATATCACTCCATTTCCCACCATGTTATTTATTTTTTTGAACCTTTTAGGTTTTTATATAGCAACATCTTGAACAGGTGACTGGGTTTGATTAGACATTTGAACCTATGAATAAATCTTGAAAATGCCCTTAGTAATAAGTACCTTTTTAATTTGCACACCCTTGTCTATAATCTCTTTGAATGTATTTTCACAAACGAGTCATAAATTATGAGCCACCTTAGGGTGTAAGTTTTGTGCAAAAATATAATCCAACTTTTTATTTTGAAAATTGTGTTGGAAGCATCCATTTAATGCTCTCCATCACTGTAGATATACTAGAAAGATTTCCTCATCTTGTTGTTTTAATTTGCACAAGTCAACTGTAGGGTAAAATTTACTCTATGTTGCATTCTATTTTTCAGCTGTGCGCTGCCAAATTTTGTCCTCACATTCATTGGTCTGAGATGGCAAAGTCATGATACAAAGCATGGGCTTTATTTTCCTTTTGATTTATTTTTTCCTAAGTGTTGAAGTCAAGTGGAAGTTGCCAAGTGTCCACATTCAAGGCATCCTTTCTCATTAGAAACTGCCAAGTGTTGTAGTCCAAGGCACCTTCTATATGTTCAGTGAGTTGGTCAGAATGTGTCACGTGTCTCATAGTAACTCAGCGGAATGCACCAAGTGTCATCATCCATGGTTTCATATTGGCACTTGCATTTCATCTCTTTCCAGTGAAAGGTTTCAAAAGCTAAGTATCAAGATCAGGCAGAAAGCACCAAGTGGCAATCATGGAAGGTCTCAATGTTTCTTTTCTAAAAGTGACAGAAGCTGACACGTACTCTAGCAAAAAAAGTAGAAGCCACCACGTGTTGCAGTCTAAATTATCTTCATCCTTGCTTCACTGATATAACAAAGACTATGGTAGGTCCCAAGTTTTTTTTCTTAAGTGAGCAAAAGCCACCAGGTGTCACTGTCCATGTAAATGTGAAACGAGACCCAAATTATTTCTATGGTATAAATACAAGTAGCAAAGATCACCACGTGTCATCTTTCGCATGTTTCTAAGAAGGCAACTACAAGCAGCGGAGATCACCATGTAACCCAAGTAAGAGAAGCGGAGATTGCCATGTGTCTTTTAATGAAGAAGCATAGATTGACACCTTTTCGGGTGTCCCTTTTAAAAGAAATGCCATGAATCTTATTATCTTTTAAGCTATTGGAGTTTTGAGAAAGTAGATAGTGACAAGTGTCAAAGGTGAAACATGGCTGAGGAAAGACACAAAAGAGTATAAGTTACATGAAAAGTGCCGCGTGTCTTCAATAGGTGTTGTAGAACATGACAAGTGTCATCCTATAGTGTTTGATAAAGTAATAAGAGGAAATTGGCTAAGTGTCACCTAGTATTCAAGAGAAGGGAGTGTCCTGCAATCTATTTTATCCAATGAACTGCCAGAAGATGAAGCATTCTAGAATCTATAAGATATCTTCTGTTAGACATGATCGAAGATTTAATTTGGGCCATTAGATTGGGAACAAGTAGACAATCCAGAGGGGATTCGAGGCTATAAATAAGGGTGCAGAGATCACCAAGAAAGAACATACATTATTAGAGAGAATTTCTGAGAGAGAATTATTGTAACAAGTTTAGACTTTTTAGAGCTGTGGCTAAGTAATATCATTTGTTTTTGTCTCATTTTATTGAGTTAGAAGGTTTACATAACTATAAATGTTTTTGTGCCTCTTATGTGATTAGAAAATTCAAATAAGAAGATTGAACCCTATGCCTTTGTTGATATTATCTGTGTCATTTGCAAAAGTAGTCTAGACTATAGATTTTCTAGAGTTAAAATTAGGAATGTCATTTGATTTTGTCTCATTTTATTGAGTTGGAAGGTTTACATAACTATACGTGTTTCTGCACCTCTTATGTGATTGAAAAATTCAAATAATAAGATTGAAACCTATGCCTTTGTTGACATTTTCTGTATCTTAGCAAAATAAATCTATGTTGTGAGCCTCTATTTCTATTGTTTCAATCTTTTACATTGATCATGCACTTGTTTTCTCTTAAATGTAAATGAATCTTACATATAGTCTCACCATAGATTAGATTTTCTTTCTTGCATTGTGTTTCTGATTCAAATTCTTGCCCTTTTCCCATTATATACTTGATTTAAAGAAGAGCCAGCTTCTATAAAATCTATAGGTTGTTTCAAGATGCAAGTCCCATATCTTGAAACTTCCCATTATTGTTGATTAGAATCAAGCACAATTTTAAATCATCAACAGTTTTTGGCATGCCTGGTGGGACCAATATTGAAGTCTCTTTCAAGATCGCATGAACCAAAGAGCTACAAGATGTCATAGCTGTGGACCAGTGACTAGATCACAATCTGATACAAATCCAAGTATTCTTTTGCCACTTTTGGTAACAAGTCCAAGAAGAAGAGTTAACCAGTTTGTACCAATACCCAAAGCCAATATGGGAGCCCCTATACCCCCAAGAAATTATGTAAGTTGGAACACTGGTAGTCCCTTAATTATCCCAATACCACCAGACACTTGGGACCCTATCCCAATGAATGCCTTAAAATCTCTACCTCAATTTAGTGGGAAGACTCTAGAACACCTGAAGAGCATCTGCATGATGTATCAGATGTCTGTGTTATACATTTCACATAGCAAAATGTGGCCATAAGATTATTAGCAGCTTCTTTTAAAGGGAAGGCTCTAGAATGGTATCGGTATTTGACCCCAAATACCATATCTACATGGGATCAACTCGGAGATATTTTCTTTGAGAGATTTACAGAGAAGGGTGATAAGTCTTCTTTGTTACAACAGTTAATCACCATTCAAAGGGGACCACAAGAAGCCATGACTGACTTCAATTCCATATTTTAGAAGACTTGGGATATAATCCCTATTATAGCTAGACCATTACCAGGTATGGCCATAGTGTTTTATCTTAAGGCTTTAAATTTAGATATATCTATTATGATTTAGTCACTTGGAGGACACACTTTGCCAAAGGCTTATGAATATGCGGTCAGAGCTGAGAATAATTTAATAGATGCTGGAAAGTTACCTCCAAGGCCTCCCATGCCCATGTTCCCAAAAATTTCCTTGCCATGAGCTCAAGAAGTTCCTAAATCTGTAAGCCCACCTGTGTCTATGTACACTTACCCTCAACCATATGCTAAATAAATTATCCCCACTCAGTCATTTGAGTTGGATGATATCAAGAATATCCTAAGGACATTTTCTAATGAGATAATCAATATAAAAAGATAGCATAATGCTTTTCCTAGGTCTCCATATCAAGGCTATCAAGGAAATAGATTTTCATCTCAGTCAAACCAATATCAAGGTCCTCCAAGACAAACTAATCATCAGCTAACAAACCAATTGGCTGCAGTCCCCACACCCTCACAAACTATTCCTCCCAATTCAAATAGGGAGATTGTCCCAGAGCAAAATAACTATGTAGATAGTACTAATGCCTGGTGTTTCCCTTAAAACAATGCTCATGCACCTAGAGATTTTCCTATGGGTAATCTACAACAAAAGGTGGTGGAGCAAAGAAGAATGGATGGTCAGTTTGCAAGTTCTAGTGACAATCAAGCCTACCAATCTCCTGGTATGTAGAATTTAGTCCTAGTGGCTCAGATACAAGGAATGTCCTTGAAAAAAGAGGAAGAAATAGCCCTAGAACATGATTTTTTCTCATGGGTTGAAGATGAAGAATCAATTTTCTTGAATGAAGCATCTACCTCTAAAAAACTAGTGGTGTAATCTGATTATTACACTAGGTCAAAGAGAAGGATGGTGGAACAACCTGAGATTGAAAATAGTCAAGTCATGGAGAATCCTCCATTTTAAGGACAAAGAAACACTACTGGAAGATAATAAGTGCCTCAGATAGTACAAAATCAAGGGACTCTAGCCCAAATTCAAGAAAAAACAAGATACCCCTATTTTAAAAAAGTGCAAACTCTGGGACCAATAAATGTGGTGGATCAATTGAAGAAGACTCCAACACAAGTATCAATTTGGGATATATTGGCTATTCATGAATAGAAGACACTACTACAAGAAGCTCTACAAGGCCAAGTAGTACTCAAAGGTACTATTACCAAAGAAGGAACTACTAGAAAAGAAAAGCTCAAAGATACAGTCCATCTGTAGACAACAACCCTAGTAAATAATACAGTAGAGGTAAGTCCAAACCGGATCCCTTCTATTTAACTTTAATAGTTGGCAATAAACTACTGCATAATGCAATGATTGATTCAGGGGCTAATACTACAGTAATGCCCAAGCATATAGCTTATGCTTTAGAGATTAAGTATGAACCACTCACTAAAGGGGTCATACAGCTAGATGGCAAAGCAGTACAAACCATAAGGAGAATCAAAAAACTCCAATTACAATTATATGCTTGTCAAAATATAATTGTAAATCAAGATGTAGTAGTGATAGATATACCTCCTATTTTTGGCTTATGTTTGTCAAGAGATTTTACAGCCAAAATAGGGGGATATTTGTCCCTTGATTGGTCTCATCTCATCTTAAGAACCAAATACGGTTCAAAGATGAAGATATTATCTGAACCATTATATAAATATCACATCACTAATGAGCCCACTACAAAGTCAGAAGCAACCCATGCTATGATGAATAAAGAAGAGAGGGTCTTTGTTGAAGAGCTAGGTGAATGGACTGGGTATAATCAAGAAGAAGAAAATGATCATTTATTAGTTATGATGCAAAGTGACCCATATGGAAATTATGACTCCATTGGTCTAGGCACTTACGTTATACTTGATGAAGATCATAGAATTCTAAATGTTATAGAAGAAGAAAAGTCAAAAGATACCTCTTCTATTAATCATTGGGTCTCTTATGAATTCTAGATTCCTAGTGAGAAATCACAAGCATATATTTTGACCCCCGATGAAGAAGAAATAATCTCAGACTTTCTTTTTACTTTACAAGATGATGAGGAGGAGCATGGACAATTCCTAGACCATGATTTAAATGATTTGTTTGAAATCATTAAGTTAGGTTATACCATTTTTTAAGATAGATATGAACTGGTTGCAGAGGATCAAAAAAACATTGAGCCTCAATTACATGTGCAAAATTTTTGCAAATTTTCAGAATTATCATTTCAAGATATTGGTAATTTTGAAGTTATTAAGGAGGATGATCATGCAGTAGAACCAGAGTTTGAAGCAGAAGGAATTAAGTCACTAATTGATTTCCTTGTAATACATGCCAATATCAAGAGCAGATATTTGATGAGCTTCCAAGAACAAGAAGAGTCTATATATGTTGGAAGCATGTTTGACTTAGACTCACTTAAATGTAGGCAAATCAATGAGGCATACACCGAGGGTAATTCACCAAAACCATACCCAATTCAATCACTTGTATGGAAACATAAGCTGGCTTGTCATGAAAGAGAATTTAGAAATTCTACTTTTGATCTAGGAGGGAGATAAAGATGCTTCATTAATGTAGTTAGGTAGTTTCCCCTTTCTGTATTGTTTTGTTTCCTGCTTTGTTTTTTTGTTTTGTTGTTTTCTCACTTCTATTTTAAATAAGTGTTCTTTAAACACATAGTCACCGGCTCAAAATTTTCAAATTTTTAAAAATTATTCAATACATTGAATGTCTTCCAAATCTTTAGAAATCCTCAAGGTACCTTGCGTTGCCACTTGCATAACATGTCTTTCCCATTGTTCCATAAAGATTGAGTAGGATCCGCTAATGGTTATCCAAGTTTAATGCCATTTTGAGACTTGATAGGTCAATAAATAACTCTTAGCAAGAGTTGAAGTTTAAAAGTTCTCAAACATTTTTGTATTTGTGTGAAAATATCCTACTACTTGCATTTTCTGTGCTTAGTAAATTGCTTTAGCAAAAGCGTCTCTATTTTGCAAAAGTTCATACAAATTACCATAGAGAAGATACAAAGATGGAGGGGGCACAATCTTCACAACAAGGAGCTGGGATGTATGAATCCCTTGATAAGTTTCTTACAAGTAAATCATATGCTTTAGCTCCTACACAGCCATTGAAGAACTATCCAAGGACCAGGTTTCTTGAAGCTGGCCCAACAACTGATTCAGTGAAAATAAAGGATTATGCAGATGGCATCATGGATCCAATTCTTTAGAGAGCCAGTAGTGAAAATATTAGAGAAGGGGTACATTAAAGGTGTCTTCAAAGAGCCAGAGTAGGGAAATTTGAAACATTCACCATGAGGATATGGACCTCACAATTGGCTCAGTTCATTGTCCCAGCTATGCATTCATGCCATGACCTGGTCGAATTATGTGTAGACTTGCTTCATGTACCTTCAGGTACCATTCAATGAGGCCCATTCATAGTGAAAATCACACCATAATCTATCAAGGATATGTTAACCCTACATCATGATAGTACAACTACATTTCCCACTATTGCTAAGATGTAAAGAATGTGGTCAAACATCAACACTCAGACAAGGTTCTTGAGATCTGAGTTACAAATGGGTGATGATGACACTATAGTACCCACACTCCCTACACCAAGAGGCCAATTTACATAGGCTAGCCAAGATGCAATATCTATGATGGCTCTCACCTTTGGCATGAAAGATGATATGGCAGTGTATGTAGAACAAATGGCTATCCTTTTCAGGCTAAAGACTATTGACAAAACCTAGGAGTATAGGCTCGACTTTTATAAACAAATTACTTTCTCAATGGTAGAACAATTGGCTCATTTTAGATCAAAAGGAGTGTTCAGGTATTCTTCATATTTGTTCCACCTCACACTTTTTTAGAACTCTAAACTCTTTGCCCAAAATATGTATCTTAATATGTATGACCCAGATTTTGATCTCCAAAGGACCATTCCTGTGTCTGCATGGACACACATTTTGTCAAAGACTAGTGACCCATATGAGTTTTGGGAATTATTTGTCACTCCTAATTTTTGCCATCTCAGTCCTGAACTAATTATGAATAGATTATTCCCCAGTGTTTCAAACATTTTGGCTAGTTATCCAATTCCTTGTGATTTCTATTTTGGATCCCACCATATCATTATAAGAGTCCATGGTTTTGTGGGGAACCAATATTGCTACCTAAGATCTTGACTCTTAGGTTAGCATTCTTAGAGGTCACCAGATAAGTATCCATAATTGACAATGAATTTGGCTCAAGGAAAAGGAAAAGAAAAATGTATAATCTACCATGGATGACCAACAGCATGGTTTTGGAAACCAGAGATGCTGAAGTTGTATTGCTCAGAAAGCTAGCCTTTTTGGGTTTCCTTCTAATAGATGACAAATGGGTTTATGACCCAAATTATTTCATAGCCTCCTAGATATGAACTAACAAAGTCACAATTAGAATTGCACATGAGGGCTGCCCTTTTTGGAAAACTAGAAAAAATCCTAGGGAAGTCAATCCTGGGTTTTATATTGAGTTAACAGACTTTCCACTTCCACAGAATAGGCCATGGGAGACATTATATGTTAAGCAGAGAGATTATGATCCTAAAGTCAGAATGACTTCTAGATTAAGGAGAGCTTTAAATAATAAAGATTGGGATACTGAGAAGATAGAGGCCTATTGGAAGTATAGGTAGTAAATTTGTCAAACAACCCATTCTTTTGGGAACGTAGACACAGATGAAAGATGGGAAGAACTATGGGATGAATGTCATCTCTCCCCTAAATCTAGCCTAGAGACAAGTAATTTACTGGGTGAAGAGTAGGAAGTTAGGGCTGGGTCAAGCCAGGAATCACAACCCTCAGAGCAAACTACAGTTACAACAACTATATCAGTTTGGCCTCAATCCCTCAGCACCATAGAAATGCAAAAAAGTGTGGTGCCTTCAACATCACAAGCTTCCCCATCGGCCCTAATTATAAATGTTCCCAGTTCCCCATAAGCCTCATTAAAAGGAGTAGAAATACAACCAGAAGAAGAGACACCCAAGAAATGAAAGAGGGTGTAGTTTCAACTAGCTTCAGAGGAGGAGACATACACCTCACAATGCCAATTATAGGGTGCTATAATTCATCCTCAAGTAAGTACTATTCCTCCCTCTCTTTATTAGTCTATTTCTTCCCCTATCACTTCTACCATTCCCATTTCTCACTTCATCCCATTTGTGCCTCCTCTGGCTTTAACATTACCTCATTTCTCCCCTTCTATTTCCAAGAAACCTTTCCCTCAGATTGTCCATAGTCAACAAATGGCTATTCAATATGGTCTACCACATGGGACATCCTTTTATAGGTGGGCACATTACCTCTCCTTCTGCCTTCTAGACCCAAGTAGATGCTGCTAGGAAGGCAAGGGAAGCCTAAAGAGAGAAGAAGAAGATTAAGGAGAATAAAGCTTTTGCTACACCCTATTTGTGGTCACAATTTGACCCCATCCAATAACAATTGATAGTGACCCATTTGTCACCAAATGTAATAAAGCCAGCTAAGCAAATGTAGCCAAAGGACTACATGATGAATGTAGTAGCCATTGACATGTCACTCTTCAAGCTATAGGACAAAGTTGAGCTACTAACTGAATCCACTTCTACAGTTACTGAAGACTACTTGAAGATATCAAGAAGGATACAGAAGATGGAAGCTGAGCTAGCTAAGGAAAAGGCAAACTATAACAGTTTGACTTTAGAGATAAATAATAAAAACAATGAAATAGAGAATTTGAATAAATAGTTGCAAAATACTATTTCTCTTTAGATGCACCAGGTGGTTTAGGCCCAAAATGATTCTTTAAAGGTAGGGCTTACATAGGTAAAGGATGTGGTGATGACCCTTAGGTGCAAAAAAGTAACATTGTAAGAAAAGAGTGAGGAGCACCTGTTGCAGGTTACCCAATTGCAATAAAAGTTGCTAGCTAAACATAATAACACTATGGTCATAATAACCCAATTTCACTCAAAGCAATAGAGAGTAGCACAATTGACACTAGAGCTGGCCAATAGGCCAAAGAGTGTCAGAGTATTAAGTCTTGTAAGGGAGATATATGAATCCATGTGGAAAAGAATCTCTTCAAAGATTAATCAGCTCAGGCCTTATCTCACCTTCCTGCTAAATGCACAAGAATTGTGCAAAAAGGTGGAGAGTTTAGTTGTAAATACTATGGCTACAGTCTCTGAAAGAGTAATGGACTCAAAAATGTTACTGCAAAAGTTGTATGATGCAACAGATGCAACACTGTCAGTAGCAAGAATCAATGACAGAATGGTCACTGCCAAGTGTGTAAATGAAGTCCTTAGTTGCAATTCTATAGCCAATAATTGCAAGGAGCTTCTAGATGTCATGAAGGAAGGAATTAATGAAATGAAACAACATGTTGAAGATCTAGTACAACTAGGTTTTCCTTCTCTATTTCCTAAGACAACACCGTGCTAATGGTAGAAGAAATTGAACCTTTGATATTGTTCAAATAGAAAGATCAAATAGTTCTCCAGAATCTAAGGGATGATTCATTAGTCCCTGAAGTAGAAGCTGTCTTGGTTCCTATTTCCCAGCTCAAATTCAAATTGAAGGCTATGTTTTAAATTTTGAAACATTTTTCACACAAGGATATTATTAACCTTGATTTAGCCTTCAATGAATTGCAAATTAAGCAAGGGTTATCTGATGAAGAGTGGTCCACCTACTAGAAAACATTGTTGAAGCTATAATTTTGAATTTTTGATCAAGAGAGAGTCGTGGGTTCTTTTTGAGTAGGCCCAAAAGTCCTTGAGGTCACCAGTAATTGTAGAGTAAAATTTACTCTACGTTGCATTCTATTTTTGAGTCGTGCACTGACAAATTTTGTCCTCACATTCATTGGTCCAAGATGGCAAAGTCATGATACAAAGCATGGGCTCTATTTTCCTTTTGATTCATTTTTGCCTAAGTGTTGAAGTTAAGCAAAAGTTGCCAAGTGTCAACGTCTGAGGCATCCTTTCTCAGTAGAAATTGCCAAGTGTTGTAGTCTAAGGCACCTTCTATATGTTCTATGAGTTGGTTAGAATGTGTCATGTGTCTCATAGCGGCTCAAAAAAACATGCCAAGTGGCATCATTCATGGTTTCATATCGGCACTCGCATTTCATCTCTTTCCAATGAAAGGTTTTAGAAGCTAAGTATCAAGATCAAGTGGAAAGTGCTGAGTGGCAGTCGTAAAAGGCCTTAATGTTGCTTTTCTAAAAGTGACAGAAGCTGCCATGTACTCCAACAAAAGAAAGCGGAAGCCACCATGTGTTTCAGTCTGAATTATCTTCATCTTTGCTTCACTGATATAACAAAGACTGTGGTGGGTCCCAAGTTTTGTTTCTTAAGTGAGTGGAAGACACCAGGTGACACTATCCGTGTAAATGTGAAATGAGACCCAAATTATTTCTATGGTATAAATACAAGCAGCAGAGATCACCACGTTTCATCTTTTGCATGTTTCTAAAAAGGCAACTACAAGCAGCGGAGATCACCACGTAACCTAGGTAAGAGAAGCAGAGATTTCCATGTGTCTTTTAATGAAGAAGTAGAGATTGACACCTATCCCAATGTCCCTTTTAAAAGAAATGCCATGAATCTTATTATCTTTTAAGCTATTGGAGTTTTGAGAAAGTGGATAGCGATAAGTGTCAAAGGCAGAACATGGTTGAGTAAAGACACAAAAGAGTATAAGTTACGTGGAAAGTGTCATGTGTCTTAAATAGGTGCTATGGAACATGACAAGTGTCATCCTATGGTGTTTGCTAAAGTAATAAGAGGAAATTGGCTAAGTGTCACCTAGTATTCAAGAGAAGGGAGCATCTTGCAATCTATTTCAGCCAATGAACTGCCAGAAGATAAAGCATTCTAGAATCTATAAGATGTCTTTTGTTAGACACGATTAGTTAGGGAAGATTTGATTTGGGTTGTTATATTGGGAACAAGAAGACAATCTGGAGGGGATTCGAGGCTATAAATAAGGGTGCAGAGATCACCAGGAAAGAACATACATTATCAGAGAGAATTTTTGAGAGAGAATTATTGTAACAAGTTTAGACTTTCTAGAGCTGTGGCTAAGTAATATCATTTTATTTTGTATCATTTTCTTGAGTTGGAAGGTTTACATAACTGTACATGTTTTTGCACCTCTTATGTGATGGGAAAATTCAAATAATAAGATTGAACCCTATGCCTTTTTTGATATTATCTGTGTCATTTGCAAAAGTAGTCTAGACTATAGATTTTCTAGAGTTGAAATTAGGAATTTCATTTGCTTTTGTCTCATTTTATTGAGTTGAAAGGTTTACATAACTGTACATGTTTATGTGCCTCTTATGTGATTGAAAAATTCAAATAAGAAGATTAAACCCTATGCCTTTGTTGACATTTTCTGTATCTCATTAAAAGAAGTCTATGTTGTGAACCTCTATTTCTATTGTTTCAATCTTTTACATTGATCATGCACTTTTTTTCTCTTAAATGTAAATGAATCTTACATATAGTCTCACTGTGCTCAGGATTAAGGTCAAATTATATTTAGGCGCATCGCCATAGATTAGATTTTCTTTCTTGCATTGTGTTTTTGATTCAAATTCCTACCCTTTTCCCAGTATATACTTGATTTAAGGAAGATCCAGCTTCTCTAAAATCTGGAGGTTGTTTCAAGACGCAAGTCCCATATCTTGAAACTTCCCATTGTTGTTGATTAGAATCAAGTGCAATTTTAAATCATCAACATCAACCATGGTCAACTCATGTTCAATGTTATAAGAGAAATGGCTGAAAATTTTATCAGATAAATAATTCCAATCTACCACTGATCCCTTAGGTAATTTGAGGAGTCAATCCAAAGCTTTTCTTGTTAGACTATGTGGAAACAAGTGAAGCAAATAAACACTGTTATAAGCTACCTATTGGCATTTATATGGAAAAGGCTTGGATATGTTCTCTAGAGTGACCCTTCCATTTGTATTTATCAAATTTGGATGCCTAAAAATGAGTTAGAAATGGGAGTTGGAGAATACTTAAGTTGAATGGATATAGACATATCTCATTAAACTTATATTTGTTGACCTAGTTTCCTATTTCTAGCCTTGACACTATTTCCTTCATCAAATTCAAATCCTACATGTTTGGTGAATTTTTACATAGAATATAGTTTTTTTGGGGTGGTATGTGACAATGTTGTAATTTTTTAGGGATATAAATCCTACAATCTAATTTTTTTTCTAGATTAGTCCTTGATTCGAGTAGGTTAACTACTAATTCTTAGGTAGTTAATGGACATTACTTGAAATCTTCCACTAGGAATTATAAGTATATTTTTGGTTTTGAGGAGTCTATAGTTTATTTACCAAAGGAAATGATGGTTGGGAATAATTTTCCAAAGTGTTTTAAACAATACCCCTAACATTCATTGAGTTTTTTATCCCTTAATTCTATTAAGCGATAAGAGCCTCTTGGTGATTGAAAAATGTATGCTCCATGTTTGGTGAAACATGTTATGAACATACTTAGTTTTTTCTATTCAGATGAAATACTAGGATCTACCATAGATGTAGGATAAAATAAGGTATGTTGTGTTTAATCTATCACATTCTCTTGCTCTTTATAAGCCTTATTGTTAATCAAAGTTTTGCCAAAGAGTTTGTTAATTATATGATAAGTTGTTCTACGTATCATTGGCTGATTTTATTAATCTTGGTAGAAATATATTGATCATTGGGTCCAAAATATATGAGTGTTTCTTTTCCTTTTTAAATAAAAATGGGGCAAAATTTTTATTGAAAATAGGAAAAATAACAATTATAAAGCATTGTCCTAATCCACAAGCTGAGTTAATTTCTCAGATAAATCCCAGGGCAGCATCATGTGGTCTGAGAATTTCCAGCCCGGTCCATGCTTCGAGGTCCATTTGGCCAAGCAGTCTACTACCCCATTCCATTCTCTTGGGATATACTTAAAAATCATAGAATCCAACGAATTTCTAATTTAAAGCACTTGTTGGGCAACTCTAGCCAAATGCCAATCAACCATCTCAAAATTCCACTTATTCAGCATATTAACAACAACCTGTGAATCAATTTCACATATGATATTATGTCAGCCAAGCAAGCATCACTGTTGAATAGTTGTTAAGATCACGAGAGCTTCCATTAAATTATTCATGTGGTGACCTTTATGAATAGAAAAGAAAAATTGCATTTTGCCAGAGCTATCCCAGCCAATCTTGCCCACACCAGCTAGACCAAGATTGCCCAATGACGACCCATCAGTATTTACCTTAAGAGTTCCAATTCTAGGAGGCACCCAGTGACCCATTTAGTTAACAGGGTGTGTCCCCTATTGACATCCATCCACAGGTATGTATTGGGCATAGTTTTTGTTGCTAGGATACTTGACCACATCAACAAGTCATGCCAAAATCTTGGAGTTGCCTAATCCCAAGTCTGCGATGCCATCACACTTAGCATGGATAGTTTTAAGAGTGGAGATCCCAATTTTCCCCCACAGGCTTTTGACCTCCATGTTCACATTCTAAAAAATATGCCTGTTCCTCTCAAGCCACAGATTCCACAAGATAAAGGGTGGACCAATGCACCATGTCACCTAAAGAGGCACGACCTAAGAGAGGGGATGGTCTAGTTTGTTCTAGAATTTAGTCAAAGAGCCCACGTGCCAACAAGGGCATTCCCACACCTCCCACCATCGATGCCAAATTAGATTGGCAAAGGGGCACTGGAAGAAGAGGTGGGAAATGGTCTCTTCACTGCCTCAGCATAACACACACATTGAAAGCCCTAGGAAGCCTCGTTTGCAGAGGTTGTCCCATGTGAGACACTTATTATGAACCAAAACCCAAAGGAAAAAGTTACATTTAGGCCAAGAGTAGATGTTCCATACCTTTTTCCCCCAAGAGATCATCCACACACCAAAAATTTGCCTTGTCAAAGCCTGATATCCAGCTGAAATAGAGTATTTCCTGGAGGGATCTCCACCCCAAGCCAACACATCCCTGTCCTAAAGCATTTTTCACTCTCTAAAAGCTAGAATCTAGGCTACCTCTAGCTGATCCTCCATAGTACCTCTCAGTGGCCATTCTGAGATATTCTTCCATCGATAGCCCATCATTAGGCCCATCCTAAAAGTCTCCTTATAATGATTTACCATATTCCATCTAGCAGTGAGCAAAGAGGCGCAGAGTGGCTGTAGATGGGGGTGAGAGGATAGGAGAGGGGTAAACCCATCCCAAGAGTCCCTCCAAAAGAGAGTATCTATACCTTTGTTGTAGATCTAGAAAAGGCTGTGTTTCACCAACTGAGCTCCATGCTTGAGAGTTTCCCAAACCAATAACCCTCTTCCTTCTAAAGGGAGTCTTGAGATATCCACCGGGTCAGTCCCTGGGTAATATTTGAAAGCTAGAATACGGGCCCAAAGCTGAGTTGGACTGGAGCACCATCACCAGTAAAGTTTGGCAGCAAGAGCTTGATTACACAGGATAGCAGAGCGCAGCCCCAGGCCCCCTTCCCTTTTTGGCTAGCAGACAATGTCCCAATTTAGAAGACTCCACTTAGAGTGTTTTAGGTTGCCACTCCAGAGAAATTGGCAAGACAAAGCATCAAATTCCTTGAGAAAGTACCCTAGGGTAGCCTAAACCATATTGTGATAAATCAAAAGGGCCTAAATCACCTGTTGCAAAAGTATCATCCTGCCAGCTATAGAGAGCCATTTGTGAGTCCAATGATTGACTTTTTATCTAAGTTTATCCAACACATTTTGCCAAAAGAGCCTCGACTACCTCCCCACCATAGTGGGAACTCCTAAGTAGGTAAGGGGTAGAGACTGTAGCTGGAACCTCAAGATGGCACTAATCCTCCTCTGTATAGGCTCAGGAGTGTTGAAAAACACTATGGAGGACTTATGATCATTAAGTTTCTACCTAGATGCTACTAAGTATGTGTCTAAGGTGAGCCTAAAAGCTTCCACCTCTCAGATCTGCACTCTCCCTGCCAGGGTAGTATCATCAACGAATTGGAGGTGAGATAAAATAGGTAATCCTTCCCCCCATCTCCATCCTTGAAGCATATGCTAAGAAGTCTGGACCTTAATAAGCCACCCAAGTCCCTCAGCTAGGATGATAAACAAATATGGAGAAAGAGGGTCTCCTTGCTGAAGTCCTCTAGAGGCACCAAACAGCTCTGAGGGGGCTCCATTGATCAACACAGAGTAGGAAGGAGTTATCACGCAGCTAAGAATCCACCAGATCTAGTCTTGGTGAAAGGCTAATAAGATTCTCTACAGGAAACTCCAACTAACCCTATCATATGCCTTAGCCAAATCAAGCTTGATAAACATAGCGCGTTCCTAGGAGGTGCTCATGGAATGAATAGCTTCAGTAGCTAAAACTACTCCATCCAAAATTTGTTTGCCCACCACGAACCCCCCTTACTCCTCAGAAATAACAATAGGAAGGCATATTTTAAGCCTCTCTGCAATAAGCTTAGTAATGATTTTGTAGACAACATTACAAAGAGCAATGGGTCTAAAACTTTCCAACTGATTGGCTTGCTCACTCTTTAGGATAAACACAAGAAATGTAGCATTCAAAGCTTAGAGCATATCTTTGTTAGAAAAGGATTCTTGGGCTACATCCAAGAGATCTTGCTTAATAACATCCCAGAACTCCTGGAAGAACTCAGCTGGAAATCTGTTAGGACCTGGAGCCTTGCCTTTATTCATGCCAAAAACCACACCCTCCAACTCTGCCTCACCAATTGGCCTCATTAAGGAATCAATCATTGCCGAAGTCACTACGGTAAGAATGCAGGATAAAATTGTGTCCTCTGTGAGCTCATCAGGAAAGATGTCCTCTAAAAAGAGAGCTGAATAAAATCGAATAGCTTCCCTGGCAATATCTTGGGATGAAGTCAAATGCCTACCATCTGAAGTAATCAGGGAAGAGAGAAAGCTCTTATTGTGTCTGTCTTGCATCGAGTTGTGAAAAAATGCCATGTTCTTATCCCCCTCCTGAAGCCAGTCAACTCGGGCCTTCTACTTCCAGTAGATTTCCTCATGGAGGTCCCATTCTGTTAAAACTGAAGAGGCCTATAACTCATCCAAGTGAAGGGCTTCAGATAAGCCACAATCTCAGATTTGTCTAGTAATAACGTCTAGCCGGTCTTGAGCTTTCTTTTTCATGGTGCAGAGATTACCAAAGCCATGGTTGTTCCAAAACTTCAATTTTCTCTTGACATACTGGAGCTTCTTAGAAAAGGAGTACATAGTTGTACCATAGTTTGGACCTCCTTGCCACCACCAATGAGCCATTAAGCCATGGAGGGAAGGTTCTCGAAGCCACATCAGCTAGAATTTGAAGGGGGGCTTTTTAGGGGCAACTGTGTGACTGGAAGTGAGCTTGATAGGCCAATGGTCAGACCCCTGCCAGTCAAGAATTTCAGAGGAGAGGGAGACAGAGATAGATAGCTAAAAGTAGGAGACAAAGAATCTATCCAGGCATTCTGATATAGCTACCTCACTAATCCTTCTATCATTCCATGTGAAGAGCCCATTTAGGGGATTAACATCAGAAAGATGTAAAGAGTCAATATTTTGCCAGAGAATCTCTGAAGAAGGTCCCAACTAAGCTATACCTCCAATTTTCTCCTCCAAGCTGAGAATAACATTGATATCACTAGCAACAATCCATGGCAGGAAGGGATGGTAGCTTCTAACATATCGAATGTGGTCCCAAAGCTTGAGCTGACCCAAGAGGTCAATAGGGGCATACACATTAGTGACCAAAATCAGCTCCCCTGTCTCCAAGGAGGAAGCAACCATTGAAAGGGAAAACATGTAGGACATCCAATGAGTTGGTATGATTTTCCTTAGATTCTAATAGATGACAAGACCACCCAAAGACCCCTAGGTGCCAACACACTGGCATTGACCAAGAAACCAAATATTAGGACAGCTAGTGAATAGAGAGTCAATAGATAGTTTGGTCTCCTAAATACAAAGAATATTAGGAGAATGATCTACCATCAGTTTGTGAATAGCCTTTTGTCTAGGGGCACTATTCAATCCCCTTACATTCCATGAGAGAATAATCATTGGGAGGGGGGATGTGTTTGTCTAAGGTCTTCACCACTTCAGACTCTACCAGAAGGTCTCCTATAAGTCTAATTCTATCTTGATCCTTCCTGCATCTTGCTTTGGAGGGTGTGGATGAAGAGACTTTCTTAAAAGGTCATTGCATTAGACCAAGAATAGGGGAGGACCCATTTTCTTTGCTCGATGCCCCCACGTCTTTTACCAAATCTACCCAATGAACTTCTTTGTCCTGAGAAGTAGGTGAAATCCCTAAGGTTTCAGGTTCTCAGACAAGAGCAACCTCTAAAATCTACTAAATAACCATATCCTGGGAATCACTAACAATCAAGCTCCTCCCCTCCAAATCCAAATTCTCACACTGCTCCACTACAGGTCTTCCCTCTTCAATAATCATGTTTTCTAGAGCTTCAAAGTGATTAAAACCAGCCTCACCTTGCCAGTCCAGGTGAGAGCGCTTCTGGCCTCGTCCCCTAGTTCGGCATCGAACTGAGGTGAATCCTTCTCTATCCATTCCAAAAGGGGCAGAGGGCCCATATTATAGAGTGGGGCTAATTAGAGGTGATTTCCCTTTTGCCGCACTGTCAGGCTGGCCATTCTTATTACCAAAGACCTCAGGCTGTCAATTTCTCCTAGTTGAATTGGCAGTCCTTGTAGCTGATGATCCCTCAGGAATGTCAGCACCTTTGGGTGCTTATGGGCATTAGTGCACCAGGTGCCCATACTCATGGTAGAATCGACACCAAAAAGGAATGGATTCATAATCCACTTACTGTATCTAAGAAGAGGAGCCCATATAAATTTCAATCGAATCTGGCAAGGGATTGTTAATGTCTATATCGACATAGATACAAGCATAGGTAATAATCTTCCTATCTAGAGATTGGTGGGCAATTGTAGTTGGTGTTCCCATTAAAGTAGCAATCTATCACAGTATGTCTTCTCTCCAAAATTCCAGAGGAAGCCTGGGTAGACAGACCCAAACTGGCACTCGTGATGGGAGATCTTCAGCCGAATTAAACCCCACATGCTAGGGTTTTATAAAAAGGCCGATACGGTCATAAAAATATGGACCTCCTTCAAAGATCCAATTTCTATTAGAGATACAAGAAAAATTAACCATGAAATAACTATTACCTACCAACATGATGTCAAAATCTCCTTCAGTCTGCCATGACCGGTGGATCCAGGCATCCAGGGCTGACACAGAGATACAAATTCCTAGAAATTTGCAGATAAGTGCATGAGTTGCCAAGTAATCTACATATTCTTTAACAGTATCTGAGGGAATGAATAAGATAGGTCTATCTTGCTGGTGTGGGAAGCAATTGTTAACCTTTATGATCTTTGGTTTATCCCCCACATAGATCGCTTCCTTCTGAATTCCCTACGGATTGCTATCAGAGCTTGGCTATCCAACTGTAGGAGAACCTACGCACTACAAACCCTTCGAGCTCTCATGCGCAGCCATCATATCTTTTCTAACTCAAAATGTAGAGTATTATACTCTCTGAGTGTTTCTTTTCCTTTGATATAAGAAGTAATATTAGATTTTACAATATGAGTGAGATGTTGCTCTTGTTGTTGTTTTTCTATCCTAACAAGTGTGTGAAATTGTTCCATCAAGAAATCTAATGGTAACCTAGCACCTAATTCTATCAACCTTAAAAGGGATTCATCTTTGTCTTCTAAGGGTTGATGTTCATTATAATCTTCTTTAAACCCTATTATTGTTGGGATATCTTCAAACATGACAAAGTTCTCTTGTCCATCATAAAAATGTTCTTCCTCATAACTAGGCCATAAGACACCTCACTAAGAGTATACCTTTGTGTCATTATTAGAATATTTCTTTCCTCATTTTCTAAGATGGAAAATGTTTTTTGCAAATTTTTAAACAAAGTTTATAGATTTGTTCAAATAAATGACAAGGTAAAATGAGACTATAATAAAAGAAGTGGCATAGTACCACATAATTATAAGGAAATGGTTATAAATTTAATCACCTTTGGTGGGTTGAAATCATCAAATTAGAAGATGGTAAGATAACTTTGGAACCTAAAGTGTAGGCTAGCACAACAAGATTAGGTCAAAGATACATCAATACCATAAAATATAGATACAACTACTATGAGTTATGACTAGAAAAATAGAATAAGGTCTTTCTAATTAGGAAGATAATAATGTGAACCAAGAAAATAAAAACATGAATTAACACAATAAATCTTAATTATAAATCCAAAACTAAAATGGCAACACAATGATGCCACATGGAAACAAGATGTAAAATGGGCTAGGAACTTAGAGTGTGAGTGAATAAAAGATAATCTAAGTACACAATGAGAATAAAATGAATATGAGTCTAGGGAACAACCTTAAATCTAAATGATAAATCATACCAAGTTACCCAAACTAAGTACTAAACGTAAATTGATAGCACCTTGGATTAAAACTTAAAAAGGTGAGATTTTAAATTTAGACAAATATAAAGGACTTTGAGATTTTTCAAAGTGATAAAATATTCTAGAATCAAATAGATAACATAAAAATGTTTTCATAAAATATAAACACAATTTTTGAAATGAATATTTTGAACAAGGTAAGAAGTGATTTTAGTTTGGTCACTGTAGCACCTCTTTATTCAAACAAAATGGTGTATAACAAGGTGTTTAGTGTTTTGATGTGTTCTGGATTTCACACAAATAGTTTTATACTCAAAAATACCAATCAAGTAAAGGATTAAATGACAAACACACCTAAGTGTAATGACCTAAATCATAAAACTAACAAGGTTACATGACACTATTAAATTCTATCTATATACATTCTCTTGAGATAATTTTAATTATTAATCCAAAAATAAAAGTGCATGAAAATTAGGGGGTTTAAAGCCCCCTCTTCTCTCAAGAGTTTGTATGGTGACATGGAAATTTTGGATACATGCATTACATCAACAATATATCCATGATAAATGGGGTTTATCTAAAACTAAATTTTTTCATGTCTAAATGGTCCCAAGTGTGGCTAACAGTAGATATGCTTGCATCAATTAGATCTACATCAGTGGGATTGTTATGAAAAGGTATTATACTTTTCACAACCACTAAAATCATCAATTTCTTAGTGTAGTGTGATGATTGAGTTACCCCTATGGTTTGAGGCTGATAACCACTAATGAATCTTGTTTTAACTTCTTAAAACAAGCATCTTAGTGGTTCACCCTCAATTTATATACCCAACCATAGAATAGGGTGAAATGACGTAAAGAGATGAATTCTTGGTCAGTGCTTCCATAGATAACCCATGAGGAAGTGATGAACTCCCACTCATAATCCAAAGTGCATAAAAATAAAGATAAGTGAAAAGACTTATGGTCACTTTAAGATCACCCAAACCATATAGATTTGAGGAGTGACCTAGTAGATTTATTTTCATGACTTTGGATAAGGCACCAAATGCAAATAATGAGTGATTTTTGTCACCCAAGTACCCTAAGGGGGATGGGGGGAGCATACATGTAACACTCATTTTATTAAAATTAAACACTTTAATAAATAAGCACAAAAATAGAACTCTTAAGAATATTTAGCTAATTTTGAGAGTTCATTTTAATCATAAAAATGAAGCGTGAATGATTTTTTCATTTTAATTGTTAATAAATGGAGACTAAGTGACTTAAATCCTATAAAGAAGATGTTAGAATTCTGAAATTAGGGTGTGAACTTGTTAGAAAAAAGTCTAACTTGTTATTTTAGGTCTCTATTTTCATATGCAGGTCAATCTCACCATTCCACATAGTGATATTATCATTCCATAGTGTATTCCCACCATTTTGTAGATCAATATCTCTAAAATATAAAATAAATAAGACACTAGTTTGTGATCTCACTAATTGATAGGGTAATATCACTGATTAGTAGGGCATTCCTACCAAAGTACAAGGCATTCCCATTGAAATGATAAAATTAAAATAGTATTTACCTTAAAATTTTTGGTCTAGGATGATCTCTCCATTTTAAAAGTCAATCTCACTAATGCATAAAGCTATCTCTCTGATCAGCAGTGTGTTTTTTCCATTCTATAGAGCAATTCTACTAATTCACATTGTAATATTGTTGATTATATAAAAAACATAGGTATATAGAGAGTGAATAAAATTTATCCTACCATTCAAAAATGTGTTCTTTCCATTCCATAGGGTGGTCACACCAATTTTCAATTTGATCCCACTGGCTTCCAAAAAAATCCTACCATTTTATAGGTCGATCCCACCATTTGTCTTAAGAGTCATAGAAACATAAAGTAAGGGAAAAAGAAGTGCAACATATCCTCCAAAAAGGGTCTAAATGTAAAATTAGAAGGTATAAAGACTTGTGTGAGGTGTGAGTCTTATTGGGTATACCAAAATGTAGATTAAGATTACAATATGTGTTAGTCCATGTATTAGTCAAGAAAATCTCTATAAAAAAGAATATAAACAATAAAACATCAAGGCCACTCCATCATGGGGTGTTTCTAATGAATTATAAGATATATTTAAATAAGTACTACTACCAAATGTTAAAAATAACATCCCTCCTTCCAAAAGAGGACAAAAAACATGATTTTCCCTAGATTTGGTACTTCAAGTCTGCATCAATGATGAGTAACATGCTCCTTCATCACTTCCTAGTGCACCAATGGCTTAAGATCGTGAATTTTATTAATTTGTGCAACTAGGTGAAGCTTTGTGGCAATAATTCTTCATAATAACATTACACAATTCAATCTATTTTAATCAATGGTGAGACCTTATATTTATAGATTTATGAAAATATTCAAGATCAATAATGATCATTCATATTGAGATTAAGATGGGTGGCCATGAAATGATTCAACTTTGGAGGGACAAGCCATAAATATGCCCATTGATATTTGTAATAATGGGGCATTGATAAATCATGGGATATTTTAGTCCTGATATTTTTTATATTAATGACCTATGGATGCCAACCCATTGATGATGTCATGGGATGATGCAGATTTGAGAAATGAATTTACAATAAATATATTTTCAATAAATTCCATGAAAGTTTCACTTAAGCTCTTTATTTAATTTGGTTAAGTGAGTTTGATTAATTTTTGCAATTCTTTGGAAATCTAGTGCATGCTTAATCAGCCTAGTTAGAAATGTCATTATACTAAGTCATAATTTGATTGGAATATAATCAGAAGAAGGTATTAGTTACATACAAAACAATACCCTAGTTAGGGCATTATGTATATGAAATAATACATGCACGTGATGTGTGATACAGAATTAGAGGAATTTAGTGGTTTAGAGCATCATTTTGCATGATTACAATTTGAATCAAAGTAATTTGAGAAAATATAATAATCACATAAAATGCATCACCCCATTTAGGGATACATTATCCTAAATTGGAACTTGTATGTGAAAAGTTCAAAAAATTTAGTGCATTTTAGTGATTTTGGCCCATATTGTGCATTATTGTAGAATATTGCTTAGATTGACAATTTTAGCACAATAGTGATAGGAATTGGATGTCTACAAGTAAAACATTAGAATTTAGACTCTTTTGAATATGAGAAGGTCGACATTGGTTATTTTAAAGAGGATAGGTATGTTAATATTTGTAAATGTTATTCCAAAAAATAAAGAGATAGATTCATTAATATATTTAAGATATATAAAGATGTGTTCACCTAGAGTTATGATGATCTGAAATTTTTAAACATAAATAAAAGAAACAAAGAATTATGTTGAAGCCAACTACATCACCTTATCACTAGAATTAAAATCAATACAATCTAAATATCACTTCAACATTCATGTTAATATACAAAATATGTTGGATGCATGTATTATCTGCCCCATTCATCACTAAGTGGGTGTACAATATTGTGCTAGTCTATAAAAATAATTGTAAAATTCACATCTATGTTGATTTTAAGAATTTAAACCAATCATATCTCAAAGATGATTATCCCTTGCCTATTATGGATCATATAATTTAAGTTATTATAGGATCAAAGATGCTTTCCATTCTTGATGTGTTTTCATGATACAATAAAGTTGAGGTTTCATATGAAGATCAACATAAGATAGCCTTTATGATGCCTTAGATAAATTTTGCCTATAGGAGAATGCCTTTCATTCTCAATCATCCTTCAATAAAGAACATTTATTAAGAAGGTTCATACCTAATTTTACTAAGACCACTAAACATATTACTATTATGATGAGAGGTAAATTATATTTTAAATGGAATAAGGAGGGAAAATGATTTTTTTATGAAATTAAGAATTTCATTTTCAGATCACCAACTTTGGTATGTCCTAATTTTAATCAATAATTCATCATTTACTGCTATGAGTCTAAACATACTCTCTTAGTAATTTTAGAGAAAAATAATAATTAAGGAATTGAGTCACCTATAGCCTTTATCAGTGATGAATTGAAAAACCATGAGCTCAAATATTATCCCATTGAGAAGCATGCTTATGTCATTGTAAAGGTTATTAAGTGATTTAGGTACTACACTTTAAATTCACAAACTTGTTCTGGTATCATATCCAATAGTCAAATCTATTTTAACATAATAGAAACTAGGTTTAAAATAAGGAGGATGGATAGTGAAAGTATAAGAGTTTGATTTGGACATCGAACATAGCAAACTAATCTAAAGTTGTGGTTTCTATCAACTAATTATTGAGAATAAGCTAGATTATAACATTGACAAATCTCAAGAGTATGATTAATCATAAAAACACATTTATTTCTATTATTTGGTACTACAGATGAATGATACTCAAATATATCTCATTCTATTATGTATGGCGAATGTCCCGAAGGATTAAGTGCCAAGGAAAAAATAACAATAAAGCTAAGAGTTGTGAAGTATTTCATATGTGGAAATACTCTCTTCAAAAGAAGTATTGATGGCATATTCCTATGATGTGTTGATAAGGAACAATATAAGAGTATTTTAGAAGCTTTTCATAGTGAGGTATGTGATTCTCACTTATAATCACCTATCATAGCGCATAAATTTCTCAAGGAAAATTACTACTAGCATATCCTCTTCAAATATGCTTAGGACTAGGTTTCTAAATGTGAAGCCTATCATTAATTTATCAAAAAGCTAAATCTTGTAGCCTTACCTCTAAATCTAGTGATGATTGAGGAACCTTTTCAATAGTGGGGTTTTGATTTCATAGGTGTGTTAAATCCTTATTCCAATGTAGGTCACACCCATGTAATCACTTCAACATATTACATGATAAAGTGGGTTTAGGATATCTTGGTTAGGCAAAATACTTCTAAAATAGTGTGTAATTTCATTAAAAAGAATATCTTGGTCAGTTATGGAGTTCCTCAAAAAATAGTGACTGATAAGACATCTAATTTTTATTCCTCTAAGCTCATTGGTTTTTTTATGGATATGAGATTTCATTATATTATCATTTATATTATCACTCTTAGGGTAATGGTCAAGAAAAATCAAGCAACAATAATCCAGTCACAATTATTTGCAAGCCTATAGATGAGAACCAATGAAATTGGAATAAAAAATTATATGATGAACATTGGGCTGATAACATTACTTTTAGGAGGGATATTGGCATGTAACCATTTTATTTAATGTATGGAACTGATGTTGTCTTTCCTATCACTTTAGAATTACCAACACTTCAATTGGATAATGTAGTTGAAGATAATAGCTTTAGGGATTCATTCTAGATAAAGGGTTTTATACTTGAACAAAATGGAAGAAAAAAGAGTTTTAGTATATGATATGATTATAGAGCATCAATAGAAGGTGAAATAACTTTTTGATAAAAAAAAGTCTAGGTAGAGGGATTTTTATATTGGTAATTTTGATCTTTTGTGGGATAAAAGGAATGAACCCAAGGGTAGTCATGAGAAGTTTGATTCCTTGTGGAAAGGTCCATTCAAAATTTACCACTTTTGTGGTGATAACACATAATATTTAGCCTATATGGATGTAACTCATCTCATGCTTCCTTAAAACAAGTAGTATTTGAAGCTTCTTAGGAAATAGAGACTAGTTATTATAGGTCCTAGATTAGTTTTAGGATTTTGGTTGTGTTAGTTTTCTCATTATTTTTTTTCCCATCCTTTTTTGTTCATTTTTTATTTTGTTTATGTTATTTTCTCTCTTTATATTTCTCATTATTACAAACTATTTTTCATAGATAATCCATATCCAACCTAAAATGAAAACTAAAATTTCTAAACTTAGAATTTATTAACTCCATTATTGTAATCATGAAATGTAGGTCCCTAATTAGAGGCAACTATTATCCACCAAATTTCACTATATTAAAAAATTTGGGGTACCCCATTCAAATTTTCTTAAAAATTATGTCTATAAGGGAATTTGTTTAAAGAATAGTGTTGTTAAAGACTTATCCTTTTTTTTCTTCATTAGAGTCAGGGTTTTGAGACTTCAGTATAATCATCAGGGTCTGATGACTACACTAAAACCATCAAGGTTCAACTTCCTTACCGTAACTTGACATCATATTTGGATCTCATTTGCCTTTCTTCACTATAGAGGGTTTTTTAGTATTTTTGTAGCTTTTAGAGATTATTTTTCTAAGACTTCCGTTAGATTCTTCATAGTAAGTGCATCTAGGGTTTTAAATGATTTTTATTATAGGTGGTGTATTTTATTCCACTTATTTATTTGTGTTCACTTGATCCTATCATTTGGATTATTTGCCTTACATTGGATCCTCCTTATTGCATCAAAAAATAAAACCCTAACATTATAGATGTACCCCTTCTTATATCAAAGTTACTTGACTGTGTTACAGTCCTAAAAACCAAACACAAAAAATTCTTGAGTATATTGTAGTCCCCTACTTCCACCTCCTAAAACCCTAATTCTATAACTTCTTGACTAAACTGTAATTCCCTACTTTTGCCTCCCCTCTCTCCACCTATCCTTTTTCCATTTTCTTATTACCATTCTCACCCTTCTTCCTTGATCCATTCTCTCCTATACTGGTGATAGTTATCATATGTGTGGAAATCCTAAGAATAAAGGAAAGGAAAAATATATAAAAATGAAGTATTGATTTGAAGGGGTCATTCCCCCTCTAACATTGATTCTAATATCAACCAAGTCATCAACACAGAATTGGGTCACATTGACATGGATAAATTTTGGAATAAGATAAATGCTACTTTAAAACATGATTGGATGAAAAGTATTTATGATAATGACCTTCCTCAAGCTATTGTGTTTCCAATATTTATGTAATGCCCAAAACTTGTCATGACCATGGTCAGTAATTATGGTAGAGATAAAATGGAAGTTTTTACTCTCAGAGAATGGGACATATTGAGACTTGGACTTATGTACATTAATTAAATGTTGAATATTCTAGGCCATGAGGTTTATTTTTGAAATCACTCTAGAGATAGCCCACAAATTTCATGAAAAAAATAAAGGTGATTGTCTTAGGTCCTTGAATAAGGATTAGCTTATTAAACCTAAACCCTTTGTGTCTAGGGTTCCTAAGGTGATTTAAAGATAGGAGTTCAATATTTAAATTAATGACATATCACTCTTCTAAATAAGATGGTAGGAAAATCCATGATAATAAATTACAATGAATGGATGTTTCAATATATCTAGATTATTCATGCTAACAAGTAATATATCAACTAGGATGAGTTAATTAGTGATTCAATCCACAAACAACTATGGGATGTGATCACTACCCATGAATTATATATTATGTCATACCTCATTCATGTAGTTTCACATAGAATATTCTATAATGGATTGGACATGGTGGGGATAATCTACCTCTTGTATATATGAATATAATCCTTAGTTGATGTTGAGAGAGAGATAGTACTAAATATTTTTGCAGATTTAATGATGTTTTGTTCATTTCATCATTAAAATGTTTGAGATAGATCCTTAAAATTAACATTTCAGAATTACCACTACCACAAATATCTCAATATGGGGTGGTTGGTTTATATAGTTTCTCACCTTCTCTTGCATCAAAGTATACAGGTGTGAGACTAACCCATATATGTTTCCAAAGCTTGTTAATGATAGATGGGCACTCAAGAAAATGATACAATAATTGATTGGTACACATAAGTTCTTATTTTCAAAGAATAAGTCTTTTGGAATTCACTTTCCTATGACTATTGGTAGGTACACCTATTCCACACTTTATAAAGTGAAATATGTTGAATTAGATATGGCACATGTCATACTCCACCCATTTCATAGTCTACCCTCATTTTATATAAGAGGGATGATAGAGGGCACTCTGATAACTTCATTTAAACATGTTCCCTAATATGAATATTTTTAGATTGACTATGATGATGAAATAAAGGTCAAACTCCTTGATCATACATGCTTCAAATTGGACAAGTAATCAAGTATAATATTATGGAAATCCCTAAAGACCTAGTTATTAAAGATGATGGAGAACTAGTGGATGAAAATTAGTTTTCATAGGGCATCAAGATAACACCTCTCCCTAAGATTAAATAGAGTCAAGTGGAGGTAACATCTTTGGAGATTCAAATGCAAGGAGAATTTAGAAAAAAATGGTATGGCTCATGAGCAAAGTGGTAGATGTGAAAAATGCTAGAATTCCTCTACCTTTGAAATTGATGGATATAACTCCTCCTAATCTAATAAATAAAAAGGAAAGAAAGATAAAATGACACATTATATCATTATAATAGATACTATTGTGATAAATGAGATTTATGAACATTCACTTCAAGTTGAAAGGAGTCTATTGAAGTTCAAACTCAAGAAGTCAATTGGTGGGAAATATACTCCTAGGATATCAATGTTGTTGAGTGAGACATATTAAAGGTGGTTTATTCACAAGGGTTGATCGAGAACACAATGTTGTAGTTAATGATCGTGGATCATCCATTCTTGGACCCTAAGGGACCCCCTTAGTAGTAGTGGGTCACGTCCATTCTATTAAACTATAAAAGGCTCCTCCTTAGGCCATATCCAAAGAGGCTATTGAATCTATTCCTAAAGAAGGAAATATATTTTAAATATATTAAAAACTTTTCTAAAGTTTTAGAACACTTACATATTATTTAAGAATAAGATATAAACACTCAAAAATATTTTGAGGTAGAGGTTACATCTCCTTTAAAGATAGAAGAGAAAAGGAATCTTATGGTAGATTAAGCTCTTGTTAAATAATGGGAACAAATAAAATCATCATCATTATAGGAGTAAATTAATACCATAACACCTCAATGTATAAGCAAAATGGTAAAGAAGTTAAAAATATGGTTCCATAATTAGAAATAGACTTCAATACCCTTTTTCCAACACATCCTCGAGATGCAAAGAAACCCAAAAATGTTTCTCCTATTTTTAAGGATGACTAGGGTGAGAGGTATACTGAAGATTTTTTTCCTCCTTTGGAAAAGTTGAAAGAAAAAATCATATCTACAATTTAATAGTTTTCACATATCCACATTAGTAAGTCTACTCATGAAGGTTTGAAAGTAGATGTGCAAACAACTATTTATTCCTTGAATGAGAGATTTGATCATGATAAATAAAAAAATATTAATTCAAGGATAAAGTGGACTAAATTAAACTAGTAATACATAGATAGGTTAACCTAACTCAATACCAGCTTCAATACTATACTCTAGATACTAGAATTATCCAAACAATTAAGAAAATAGGGAACATGGGGAGAGCCACTAAAGAATGGGAAAAAGATGATATAACTAGAGAATAATACAATAGCCTTATTTCTATAAATTTTATCCATGATCAAAGAATAAAAATAATATGCCTATAGAAAAGAGGTTGAATACAAATAAGAGTTGGGTAACTTGAAAAATTTGCTACCACAATTACAAACCCTAGCACGAGTATATGAGGATACTTTGGATGATGAGGGAGTATTGAATAAGGAGGACTTAGGAGGTCAATTCAAGTTTATAAAGATGAAAATATATAGAATAAAAAATATATAAAAATCCTTATGTAAGTTTAAGGAGTCAGGATTCTTGGCAATTGACCCACTTAAGATATCTATGAGGTAATTAAAAAAAATACATTTTAATTCTTGGGAAATGAAGGGAAAGTAATTATCATGGAAGATATATAGAGAAAATTAAAAAGGTTGTTTTATTAGGAAACCAACTTTGCATTATCATTCAGTTACAAATTGATTCAAATATTTTCACACTTCCATAGTTCATTTTATAGGTTAGACAAATATTTAAAGAATTTTTAAAGAATTCCCCAACAAATGATAAATATATAAGTGGAAGATGATATTCCTTATCAAAACTATGAAGGTCTAGACCATGATAAGGTGGTGAACATATTTAAAAAGTTTGAATAATATGAAGATAATCAATAATGGGTCATGTAGTTATAAATCTTCATAGTGGATGATGAAGGAGATGAAGAATATGAACTGAAGAACATAACCTAAATTTTATCTTAGAGGTGATTTATGTCATGACCTTCTTCACAAGTTAAGGTTTTCATTTTGGTTCAAAGTATTTTGTAGTTTTATATGTAATTTAAACAAGTCAATATGTGACTTAAATGTGTAACTAAATTCTAATTTTTGAATTTGTTCCCTAGGTTTTAGGGATAATATTTCCTATAAATAGGAGACTTGCATACCTCTCAAAGAGCTATAAATATTTATAATTTTTAGAAGAATTACAAATTTTGAAAGAAGAGAAGAATAAAATCAATTTGTGATTTTATAATAAATTAATAAAGTTAAGTTGTTGCAAGACTTTATGCTTGGCACTAGTTGTGGATGAATGTTCTTATGTTCATTTATTCATAATATTATTTTCTTTACTCTCTTCCTAATAAAATAATTATTTGATAGTAAATTTATATTGAGTTAATGAATGTATTACATAATTTAAATCTATGTTTTATTACTTATTTGTGTTTTTTCTTCTCCTCTCTCATAGCTAATCTTTTTTATTGTCTTAAAATCACTCTCTTTATCATACATCCTTTCACATATATATGAAAAATGCAAAAATAATTTAGTATGAATATTTTTTTTATTATAATAAGTTTGTGTTATTATTTTATTTTGAATAAATGTATCTTTGACTAAAAATAAAAGAGGGTCTCTATCCCATTACACTATTGACTACGGTGCACATGTTGAAGTGTTACACACTTTTTTTAGCCAACATTAATACAATTGGAATGAAAGATATAAGATGATATGAAATATGTTGCTAAGAAGTTAGGATAAAAAACATGAAATATATCTAACTAAATGAGGGATAAAAATACATACTAGGATCACTAGAATGTATGCATGGGATAGGATGACCTAAAACTATATTCTTTCTATTAATCGACTAGGAATCAAATAAGGTCAATTCGATAGAGCTTGTGTATACTTGGATAGTCAAGTGAGTACCTATGATATCCATAGATATAGTAGAGGATAAACTAAAATTTAAATGTCAAGAGAAAAGAAGTCTAAATCCAAAGCCTATGACACAAGGATATAGTTCTCACTAGACCTCAAAAAAGGTAAATGGTTGTAACTATGATTGTAAACATGGAAATAAAGTAGATGGTTGTAAAATGGTAAAATTAAAGTAAATTATGGGTACATGATTGTAAAAAATGGTAACATGTAATGGTAAACCAAATGGGGGTCTATAAAACCCAATGTGACTAATGGCAAGACTAAAAAACACTATATATATACCAACTTATTCAATAAAAGTAAGAACATAAAAAATGATACACACATACATACATAAAGTAATAAGTAACATCTAATATAATAAGTAATTAAAGGAAATATTATAGAGATACAAATACCTACCTTGGGGTGGACCCGTCGACACATTAATATCCAACTTAGCTAAAGTGGAGATTGGAAAGAGATGTTGTATGTTAAATACCTCAAATGGTTGGATGAAGAATAAGATATCATTAGTTATGAAATAACAATGACCTCTCTTGTTAAGATTCAATGACACCACAAGACAAAGACTTCTAAGATAATGTTCTAGTCCACTAACACTACCTAATACTACTTAGGGTAGAAATGTGAATGAAAGTAGATAATATTAATGTGATAAATC
This sequence comes from Torreya grandis, assembly GCA_037957365.1. Lineage (NCBI taxonomy): Eukaryota > Viridiplantae > Streptophyta > Pinopsida > Cupressales > Taxaceae > Torreya > Torreya grandis. The sequence goes on from JARHVA010001579.1 coordinate 1,493,722, forward strand.
TTATTAGGAATGAAATATTACCCCTAAATATAAATTTAAAATACCTAAAACTAACCTTAAAATATAAGCTAACTATATTAACTAGGCTGATATAGTTGGAAGATGTCATCTGACACCATATAATATTAGCCAGGTTGATACAATATAAATTCAAAAAATGGTCTTATAACTATATTGGTTTGGATAATACAATACATAAAAGATAAATTCATAAAATAGATGGTATGGGCCATGTCGATACCATAGGGTATTATGAAGCTAGAAAATCTAGATAGATAAGAAGTAGATAGAAGGTATAAACATATAAAAACTTAGATGAGGTTAGACTAATAATAGCGATGGTGTAATATGATAGAATAAAAACATCTCTTGTAAATTACCATGAGATAATTCCATACCATTCTTAGTGCACCCTTTAAGGCATGGACTCAGGGAGATTGATGTATCATCAAGCCACTACAAGAGAAACCATTAGAAAAGTGATATAAGTGAAAATATTATTTGAAGACACTTATTATATTTGAGTCACTCTTGATTTTCCAAATTTTGCCTTAAAGGTGCACTTAGCATATGAAGCTCATGTTATGAGTTGGCATTGGAACAGTTATTTGTATTCGCAAATTTTTAATTGTATTGAAGTATTTTATTTATTTTATCTAATTTATATTATTATTGAATATAAACTTTTGATTTATCAATATTATTTGTATATGAATTGTCTTGATACTCTCCCAAATTGAGAGGTGTAAACATATTATGATAAAATTACTCATTTCGATCAATAGGTGTAAAATTTAAATTATTTAAATAATCATTTATATTCTATGGAATGTTAGTATCATCATCTTCACTATCATCATTTTATGTGAATATGTGATTTGGATCCTCTGAATTGACCAATAGGGGAGGATATAGTATTGTATATTTTTGTTGTTCAAAATTAGTATGTGATTCTTTCATTATCTCTTCATTAATTGACACATTTGTAATTTACTCATTATTTAATTTACTTGATTATCAAACCTAATATTTTGGGATTTTATTTGATGGGGTAATATTTGGTGGAGGCACTAAATAATTATCAATGGAATTTGATTGTGAATTACCTTCACTAGTAAGTTACATCATTTTATAATATTTTTAAAAAAAATTTATTTGTAGGACATGTATACAAATGTCCATTATGCATTAATTTCAAGTATATGTATAGTGTATATGGTATTGATTCCATGGTATGTATCCATGGTTAAACCAAGATTAAGTTATAATGTAGATGATT